>VYXB01004701.1:521731-784565 GCA_013397135.1 Pachyramphus minor
GTCCTGGGAGGTGAAGTCAAAACCGAAAGCAGGTCCAGGATCCCTGAGCTGCTGTGACAAAAAGGGACATGGCAGCACTTCCAAGCATCCTGTAGGATGCTGTGCCACTGCATAATGAAACAATTATCAAACACACCAAACAAAGGAGTTCTGTTAAAGGACATCCACCCATGGAAGGCACGGCAGAGGAAAATCAACCCTGTGTTCTGCTACACACTCTGTATTGAATTCAGGACTTCCTTCAAATCCAATAAATTGCTCCTTTCCTTTTTAACTGATGTTGAAAATAAGTGGGATTCAAAGGGAAATGGGACTTTAACTGTTAGAGAGTTACCGCATTGGAAATAAGAAGGAGGAAAACTCCAATCCCTGCTGAGACACAAGGCAGCATCCTGGCTTTGCAACTTCCCTACATTTTTTTTCCCCACTAACTAAGCCACAGGAGAATTCAGGAGTAGGATTTAAGAAGCCTGATCACATCTTCAGCTGCAGGGAGGAGTTTCTGGCTATTACAGGATTTGTTAGTTAACACAGGCTCTTGTATATGTTTCACTAAAGAAAATTATCAATTAAGTTGATTTAAAACTCTTGATAGTTTTAGTATTAATATTGTTAATAGTTGACAAGTGGCACAAAGAAATGGGTACACAAAGCCCCACAAACCGAAGAGGAATGACTTCCACAAGAAATCTCTTTGTCTGTTCATTACTGCTGGGAAAAGCAAAAGCAAAGACTATTTTAATATTCTGCCCTTCCCTTCTACTCCAAGGAAAATAAAATCCTGTTTAAAATCATTTATAAAGCCAAGGGAAGACATATTTTTGCCATTAGGTTGAGTTTTGCAAGATCCATTTGGTATTTTTGCATGAGTTTTCAGCCTTAGTTTCAAAGTTACTGTACAAACATTGAAAATAAATGAAGGAAAGGGCCTCTTTAACTATAATTTCTTAGTGGTTCATCCCCATCACTGCCTGGGCTGCTCACTCCATAGGCCTGGATCCTGCCTTGGACATACTCCATACCTATGTTATCTTTTACTAAACCAGGAGGGAGAAACCACAACCTAAGTAAAGTAAAGCAATTCTCAGTTCCACGAGAAAAAAAGAGCTAAAAATAAGCTAAAAAAGAGCCCAACTGGGGCTGCCACGACCTCACCTCTCTCCTGCTTTTGTTCACACACATTCCTATCCCTCTCTGGCGTTCATCTGATGCTGCTGAGAACTGACAGGGAAGCCACCAGAAAACCAAGGAAATAAAATAAAAAAAGGATAGGTTTCCCCCCGTTTGGCTTCCGGAGCCGGGACACAGCAGGGTCAGACAGGGAGGGGGTGGGACCAGGAGGTTCAAACTATCACCAACCATCATCTTTAATCACAAAATCTCGATCCCACAGTTCCAGTCCCTCAGGACTCTTCTGGCATCCACAGGATGGGACTGTCAGCTCGTTCCATCCACAGGCAAAGCAGAGAATGAGCTGCTTCCTTCTGCAGGGCTGGGAATGGGAAGGAGCCCTTCCTGAGCTCCTTCTGGGCTTTTCTGCAGGCTGAACAAGGGAAAGCTCCAGGAAGACCTCATTGCAGCCTTTTAGTATTTGGGGGGCTTAAAAAAAGGGGAAGAAGAGCTTGTGACACAGGCAAGTAGTGACAGAACAAGGGGGAACAGTTTTGAATTAAAAGAGGAGAGACTTAAATTAGATTTGAGGAAGAAATTCTTGGCTGTGAGGGTGAGGAGCCCCTGATACAGGTTGCCCAGAGAAGCTGTGGCTGCCCCATCCCTGGAAGTGTCCAAGGTCAGGTTGAACAGGGCTTGGAGCAACCTGGGATAGTGGAAAGTGGGAAGGTGTCCCTGCCCACGGCAGGGGGTGGAATGAGATGAGCTTTAAGGTCTTTCCCAACCCAACCCAGTCTGGGATTCTACAATTCTTCCCTTTTTTGACAGGAGTCATTGGCTCATCTCATCCCACCTGGAACAATCCTTGCCACCATCCCACACTTCTAAAACAACTCAGAACCCTGAACACTTCTTCAGGAGGACAGTTTTGCGGGAAGGAATAAAATTAAGACTTGGATCCCCTTTGCTGGCCCCACCAGAAACCTGGCAAACTCTCCCAGGACTCCTGTCTCCGTGTGGACATCCAGCGCTGTCTGACTTGGAGCCCTCCTGGAGCTCTGTGTTATCTCATCCTTATTACTCCTGCTTCCATAAAAATCATTGACTGGGAGGGGGGAGATGAAAGTATAAACACAACATACTGGGACAAAGCAATGTTCTACCCATTGAATTCCCCACTGTCTGAATCACAACATCCCCCGTGATCCCACTACTGTCTATTATCCTTCAGGAAGTAACAATGAAAGGCAGAGAAGACACCAGTTATGAACAAACACAGTCTCTTGGGCTCAGTGATCAACATTTTTGTCTCTTTGATATCCCTCCAACCTGCCTTGCCACTGTAGCCCTGTAAAATGTCAAAAGCTCTTTGCCAGAGGCCTTTTGCTTTCAGCAATATTTAAAGCTGTGTCCATAAAAGGAAACAGTTCCACTGCAAACCCCAATTTCCTTCCATTCCATGCTCAGAATTCATGATGAAACCAATGGAAGTCGTACCTGAGCATCAAAAACACAAGAGATCAACCAGACTTTGAAGACAAACTGAAGACATTTGGCGTTTGAAATCAATCTGATTCTTTACCTGAGCAAAAATTCTGCAATGAAATCCTGCTTCCACCAACATGAATTAGAATTTGATCTTCAGAAGGGCCAAGATTTTATCCTTAGTGTCCCAGACACATCCCCATTGCAAGGGTCCAGAAATAGCCTGTGTTAGGAATCCACTGCACTAGAGTTACCAGGGCTGAGAACTTCTTGTCCTGAAGAAAACTGTCAGCAGGCCAAGGACTGCCAAATTCGGGAGGGAAGCAAAGGCAACTGAACCAGGACAAAGAATGTGACTCCATTTGCTAATTTGAAAGTTGTTTTCAGAAGTGTTTCAGGAATGATGCCACATCCAACCCCAGCAGAAAGAAAAGCATCATAAAAACAACCCAGGGTTTTGTTTTTCTTAGAGTGAATTCATTGCTCTCCCTATGCTGCTTATTAATATAATAAATGGCCTTAAAATATGTATTGCCTGAAATAAATGTCATTGATTAGGTCAAATAAAAATATCACTTGGCCCAACAATGACAAATTTCCTGGCTGTGCTCCTGTAGGCCAAGAACTTGTTTCATTTAGGAAAAAGAGTTGCTGCCAGTGGCTGGGGAGGGAACCTCTTGCCAAATGTCTCCATAGGAAATTAAATAATTGAGGATATTCACTCACAGGAAAAAGAAAATAATGTCTCTCTTTGGTACACAGCCCCAGCCATCCTGGATTGAGGGTGGTGTTTCTGAAATGGTGGCAGTGAAAGCAGAATGTTGGTTGTGATTTGTCACCTGGCACAGCCAAGAGAAGACCCTTGAGCTGGCTGGTGAGGCCTCAGTGGACAAACACAGTCCTTCCCAATGCCAGGAAGTTCTACAATGGAAAACAGAGGCTTTTAAAGTTTTTCCCATCCAGATCCTACTGGCATAAGCTAATTCTGGTCAATTGAGCTATGCTGACTTTGTAACAGAGAAGGGACTTGCCCTCCTTTCCTCTCACAGGGTACTACAAAACTTAGGAACTCTTTTCCCCCACTACAAAAATAAAAGTTGCAGGAAACATGAACATAGAAAATACCCTCTAAAGGTCAAGGCAGACTGACAAGCTACTGGGTTGCCTCACAGAACCATAAAACCCTGGGTTAGAAGGGACCTCAAAGCGCATCTCACGCCACTCCCTGCCATGGACAGGGACACCTTCCACTAGCCCAGGTTGCTCCAAGCCCTGTCCAACCTGGCCTTGGACACTTCCAGGGGTGGGGCAGCCACAGATTCTCTGGGCAACCTGTGCCAGGGCCTCACCACCCTCACAATATCTTCCTGATCTCCAGACTCTGGACACTTTGTGCCACTCCACACGTGCTCTTCCCTCTTCCNTGGACTCTGGACACTTTGTGCCACTGTAACAAAAAACGTGGATCCACACGTGCTCTTCCCTCTTCCTGTTGGCACCTGCTGAGCAAACAGAGAAGCTCTGGCACCAAGTCTTCCCTCCAGGACATCTCTTCTGGCAGCTGATCAGTGTAAAACAGAAGCTCTGGGATCCATCAGCCCACACACATCCTGTAAAGAGCCTGGAGAAGAGTTCCTTGTGCTGGGAACCAATGTGGCACTGCTGGGAATCACCATGGAAGAGCTAAAAGACTTCAGGGCCAGCCAGGAAGGAATAGCAGAAATGGGCTTTTCTGGGGGTAGAAGGACCTCCCTTTGGGACAGAAGATTTTCTCCTCCATTCCAGAAATGTCTGAGCAGTGCAGGAGACACTTGGATTGGGCTTCCTGGCTGGTTTGACTGGACAGAGGTTTATTTTCTGTTTGTTTCCTTGAAATCAAGCCAGGATTTCTGGAGTGGCTGGGCTGTACTTGGACTGGAGGGTGGAGAAACCAGTCTGTGTGTCAGGGAGAAAACATCAGCACTTCCCAGCTCCCTGTTTTCTCTCAGCTGTGCTCTCCAGGACTCCAGGTCTCATTCCCCACTGCACCTTTGTAAGGTCCTGCCACATATTTGCTTTCAAAACTCCACTTCCTGTTTATTGAAATTTAACCAACATCCAAATTCACAAGTTTTAGAATTGCTTGGAAAGTTTTAATAATTCTTAACATTTATTTATGAATAATTTGTTTAGTCTACTTACTAAAATATTTAAATAAACCTTTAAAATAGTACTATTTATTTATTAATAAATAAAAAAGGGATGTTATTACCTTCTGGGTCCAGACTCTTTCAAACACACTGTAAACCCAATTCCCTATATAAAGGTATATTGGTCTTCACCACTTCTGCTCTGTCCATTTTCTGCATTTTCTGTGACTGGATTTGAAAACATCACCTAAAGAAACATGAACAAGGCTCTGTATGTGATCAAACCCCTGATTTCATAATAATTACTAAATTACAATTACTAAAATAATTAAATAAATTACTAAATATTAATTACACAACTCTATTTTGTTCCACTTGTTGCTTTCTGGTCAGAATAATCACAGTGTCCTTTTAATTTTGGGAGAAAACTTTGAAATTTTTCCCCCCTCATTCTTTTTTAATTCCCAGTAGACAGCCATAAATTATATATGACTTTATGATTGGTTTTAATAATTAAAATGAAGTTGTTTGGAAAAACCCTGCTACACTGAGGGGACATAGCAGTGGAGAGCATCATTTAATGTGATGGAAACGAGGACAGAAAGAAAGGCAAAGAGTGCTCCAAGAAAAAAAAAATCTGAATTAATTTGTCTTAAAAACTGAAACTCAGTAAAAACAGTAAATAAACCTGAGACATTTTGCCATGGGGCAAAATGAACCAACACTTTATCACCGATCTTAAGAGCCATCCCCACACTCCCGATAGAGATTGACAATATGAGAGCCCAGAAAACTTAAAAGTAAAATTATCAGCTGCTTTAAATGCCTTTTTGAAGTACAGAGAGCTGGTGGTCCATGTCTCTGGAGCAGCTGACTTCCAGGAGATAATGGAGTGTAAATCCCAAAGATCAAAGGAAGCAGTTCCCTTGCTCTATCTGAAAATTAGCACCGGGGACAAGCCCGGCCCCAGCCCTTCATGTCATCAGCTGTTTTCAGCAGAGGGAAGGAGCTGCCAAGAGCCACTGGTGAAGAAGTGCAGGAGGGGAAAGGAATGATTCCTGTTTGCTAAGAGGAACAGCCCCAGATCCTGCTTAAGAGTTTGTATTTTAAAATTCACAGCCATTACAGAAAATATCTTATTTTCTGGCACAGAGGACACAGAAACTCCGTCTGTTTTCTTACCTGATCATGAGAGAAATGTTACTTTTCTTTCCTCTGCTCAGGGTCTATCCATGGCTGTTGGGGGTTAGAAATTGTTAACTTTGTGTTTTGGTATTTGTGTATTATATGTACTATGTTTTACTCCTCATGTATGTAAATTCTGTTGTCTCATTGGTTGTCTCACCTGTCCATCCCTGGTTCCTGGGTTCCCATGGTTACTCTATTGTCTCCTCTCACTGGCTGGCCGAGCGGTAAAACCCCTCCCTCCCGGCAGCCTTATAAGCTGCGGGAAAATTGAATAAAGCTCTCTTCGCTGCGGGACTCCCTGCGTGCTGCTTGCCCTTCGTCTGCCGGCATCGGGGCCTTCCGCCGCCTGTCTCTGTCCTCGAGAGATGGGCGGCGGGGGGCAATTCATTCCCCTTTAATCTCTACACATGGCCTCCCAAAGTGATCCATGGCACAAAGGGAAAACATCCAGACCCTGTGTAACTCCAAGATAGGACACCTTTGTTGCCAGGCACTAAAGGAACCAAAGACCATCCCTGTTTGCCCTGTGTATCTTGTATTTTTTAACAACTCAAACTTCAGGCTTCCTATCTATGGAATGTTTGCCTGGTTTCCCTGATATGTTCCTATTTTTCTACCCAGAAAAAAAAAAAATCTGTCCTGGCAGAAACTGCTCAAATCTCTATTTGTCCAAGACTCTTGGACATTTAATGGCTGGGCTGGAACAAAGCTCAACAGTTCCTACCAGCCCCTTGTACCTCAGCCTTGCAAACACTGATGACAAATGCACTGATAAAGTGAACAGTAACATGGAGCAAGTCCTACCTGGAAGGGGTCCCTGCTTCTTATCCTGGAAGGATATATGGCAGCACTACCCAGGTGACCCACGACAGTCACATCCCCATGGTTGTCTCCTTCCCCATTCTCCTCCATTCTGATTTTCCAAGAATTCACATGTTCCTCTCTGGGGTTCCAGTTACCAGCTCAGCCTGGAGAAAAGGAGGCTCAGGGGGGACCTTCTCCCTCTCTGCAACTCCCTGACAGGAGGGTGGAACCACATGGGTTCAGGCTCTGCTCCCAGGGAACAAGGGACAGGATGAGAGGAAACAGCCTCAAGCTGTGCCAGGGGAGGATCAGGTTGGATATCAGGAAAATTCCTTCTCTGAAGAGGCTCTCCAGCCCTGGCACAGCTGCCCAGGGCAGTGGTGGAGTCCCCATCCCTGGAGGGATTTAAAAGCCATGTGGATGTGGCATTTGGGGACATGGGTCAGTGGTGGCCTTGGCAGTGCTGGGGGAACGGTTGGACTTGATGGGCTCAGAGGGATTTTCCAACCTCAGTGGTTCTATTTTTCGCTATGGTCATTACCAAGGCAGTTTGGTGAGTGTGTCCTCTCCTACATGGTGAGGAGTTCCCACCTCATGTCAGTGACAGCCAAACTGCTTGGAATCACTGCAGGATCAAACCAAGAGCTGGACACCACCACCACCTGGGGTCCTGTCATCCTCCACAGGCCACTTGGACCAGCACCATTTCTATTAGGAGCTGCACAAACCCTCCCAAAGCTGCCACAGTGAATAAACTCAAGAGGGAAAACAACAGCTAAAGAAGCAGGTTCTCCCCACACCCCTGACAGCTGCTGCAACAGCAGAACGTGGGAGAAACAGGACACAATCCCTTCTTTCTGCCCCAGCACGGCATGATCCAGCACTGCCCTCTGACAGCCCTTGCTCCAGCCCAGCAGCAGATTTTGTAGGATACAGACCAATAACAGTGTTACGTTCTGCTCCTGCTCTGCTGAGCCATCTGCATATTTTCAGGACTGAGATGAATGACCAGATAAGAAAATAAATCCATAAATTATATCGTGAAGAACTTGCCCACACAGCGCTGTTGGAAAGGAGCAGCATTTCTGCTGCAATGCTGAGCTCTCAGAAATTGGGAAATGCCAGATTTATGGCTCCTTGTGCAACCCTCATGGCTTGGCTGCTGAGGGAGACGTTTCCTGAAGACAAGAAATTTTGTCAGCATAAAATTACTTTTTTACCAGGCACAAGTTATTTGAACATTTATCCAATGTCTGATCCCTTTTATGCCAACTACATTCGGGAAAAACATCCCTCTTTCAGGATACACCTTATGCCAATTTAGTTTGGAATAATTATTACATTTCTGCCACTGATTCCTGCTGTACCACAATATGGTGTCCAGACCACATTTATTTGTGCCTCCTCCACACCTCTAAGTTAGTTTCCCTGGATTTTATCCTCCTGAAATGCTGGCACACAAGACACACACGGTTTTACAGCTGGGACTGATGGTAGTTTTACACCATCCCACCCTCAGCACAGAGCTCAGTCACAGGGGGTTTCCTGCTCCCATTGGGACCTGCTGCCCTCTGAGCAGCCTGAATTCCTCATGGGAGTTCCTGGAATTATTAGGCTCCACAAGCTGCTCGCAGAGAGGGAGAAAAGGCAATGACCTTCCAGAGGAAAAAGATCCTTAATTTCACAGTGATTAATCAGCATCACTGTGTGGAGCCATGTTAAAAACCCAGCTATGCCATTTCCTTCTCCTCCTTGTCCTGCAATATCCTTAATTCCTTGGCAAAGACATTTTTCAGGACAGAAAACAACAGAACAGCTGCCCAAATGTACAGAAAAGCACATTGACAGCAAACCATGGTCAGGTTCCCATTGTTCAGCCATTGCCCTCCTCACCTGCTTCCAGAGGAGTCCAAATGGATCACGGCACGATGCAGGAGGAATTACAGCAACATGGTGGTTTGAGTCAGTGCCCAGATCTGGCTGTCCTGGTAGATCCTGTGAGGAAGAGAGGATTCCTATTCTATTCAGGCTTAGCCCAACACCCTGCAAATCCAGGTGAGTTACCATACAGGAGGAGCAGCAGAGACGAGGTAGCAAAGGTTTAGATGCAAACTTGTGGGATGATCATTCCAGCAAGAACCTGGAGTTCAGCACTTGAAGCCCCTCATTCAAAGTCCCTCTCCAGCTCTCTTGGAGCCTCTTTAGGCACTGGAAGGGGCTCTAGGGTCCCCCTGGAGCCTTCTCTTCTCCAGGTGAACATCTCCAGCTCTCCCAGCCTGTCTCCAGAGCAGAGGGGCTCCAGCCCTCAAAGCACCTCTGTGGGTCCTCAGGACTCACTCCAGCAGCTCCACATCTTCTTGTGTTGTTCCCAGAGCTGGAGGCAGCTCTGCAGGTGTGGTCTCACCTGAGTGGGCAGAGTCCCCCCCTCCCCTGCTGCCCACAAACTATGAAAATAGTAGAGCCTGTGGCCAGAGCACATTAAACTTCTCATTCACCAGCACCCCCAAGTTCTCATCCTCAAGGCTGCTCTCTATCCATTCTTCCCCCAGCCTGGATTTGTGCTGGGATTGCCCCAGCCCAGGTGCAGGAAGAGGTGAATGAAGGCAGCTGAGCTCACACTAAAGGGTGTTTTTTCCAGGTGAGATGTTTTGCTTGTTCCCCAGTGGCTTTGGCCACCCGGCCTGGGGCTGAACCACCCACAGCTGTGCTGGGAATGAACGTCCAAACCCCAGGAACCCGGGAACACTGCTCCTTCCATGGGGATCCAGCACTTCCACAGTCTGGGGTTCACCCAAATAACCTCCCTGGTGTTTACATTAAGGGTGATGGGAAATAAAAGTTACCTCAGTTCCTGTCAGTGTTCTAAAATGTTACTGGATTTTTTTTAACTATGAAAATAGTTAAAATAGTAAGGTAAATACCTGAAGTATTAGGAAATACCTCCTGAAATCATTGGGGTTTATAGATATTTATACAGATATTGCCCCAGGTCTAAACAAAGAGATGCACATTCTACTCCAAGCACCACTTGTGGTTCTTAAACTCCCGTGATCCTTATGAATCTAATAGATATTTCTGCTTTAAATTCCTCAAATGAGCATAAAAATATGCTACTGTAGCTTCTTCTTCACACGGGTTATAGGTTGTGGCATTGGAGAACGTTCCTTTGTGTCTTAAGGTCAAAATTTATTAACCAGCAGTAGCTGTTCCCTCTGCAGGAGCAGATAAACCAAAGGGCTTAGGGGTAGAATCAGAGAATTAAGGCATAGAAACAGTCTGACACCATTCCACAATGTGTTGCACTGTTAAATGGGAAAAAAGGGACATCACAGATGCTTCTAATAATTCCAGTTTCAAGTCAATTTTTCCTCCTTTGTCTTAAAGAGCTTTTGATGTGCAGTCACAATATTGTCTCTCTCTCTGTTTTTAATAATTTTGTATTACCTCAGCAATATAAACTGCCCTGAAACACACTGAACTTTAATCTCTGGGAGATCAAACAGGAAGGAATATGATGGGCTGGAGAGTGACCCACTCAGGGGCAATATTCCCTCCTCCTATAAAAGATAGCCCACAGCAAGATCAAAATTGCTTCTTGGATTCCACAGCCATCGCATCTTTGAGAGGTTCCAGGCCCATGGATTGGGCAGCAGGGAGAAGCCCAGTTGCCAGGTTTTTCCACAGAGGTTCTGCAGCAGCACCAGCTAAAGGGCCGCTCATTCCCTTCCCTGACCGCAGAACAATGAATTCACAGAGAAAACACTGGTTAAAATGCTGTAACATACAGGAAAGATGCTGTAATTATTTTTTACAAATGAAAAATTGATCTTTTTTTCCCTAATGTAGTACTTTTTAAAAAAAGCCTGAACTTTTTGTACAAAAATATTCTTTTGAGCAACTGTCTCTTTTTCGCATGTCTCTTTTCACAGTCTTGGGAACCTGTTTTATAACACACTGTGGATGCACCAGAACCAACTTGTGCTGCACCATCAAATCCCTCACAGGTTCAGCATGAAGGTTCAGGGGTTCATCAAGTCCATTAAAAATCCTAAAAACTCTCCAAAAGGTGCAAAGGTACCATGACAATTAATGCAAAGGCTCCTGTGGAGCTCAGGTTTTTGCCAAGACATAAGGAACCATGAGAATTTTTTTCCCAAAAGTTGGCCTTCAGTGAGATTTAAACTGCCAGAGGGTAGATTTAGATGGGATGTTGGGAAGGAATTCTTCCCTGTGAGGGTGGTGAAGCCCTGGCACAGGTTGCCTGGAGAAGCTGTGGCTGCCCCATCCCTGGAAGTGTGCAAGGCCAGGTTGGACGGGGCTTGGAGCCACATGGGATAGTGGAAGGTGTCCCTGCCCATGGCAGGGGGTGAAATGAGATGGGATTTAAGGTCCCTCCAACCCAAACCATAAACCAGTTCTACTTTGGATACATGACTCCACTCTGTGAGGAGGCACCTCACAGTGAATCCTGCCAATGAGCCACATTCCTTCTCATGAATAAGGAGTAACTGAAACCAATGGATGTTGAAGCTACACACACATTCCAGAGCACTGGATCCACGGGGAACAGCATGTGTTTGTACTTGGAGAGCTTTCATCCCACCTCCCTCACTGTCAGGACTGGTTTGAGTTACAGGGACATTTTAAAGTTCTCCTGGTGAATGCAGGTTACAGAACAAGGAAATGTAACAGAGTATTTCCAACCCTCCTGGATATCCTGGTTCATTCAAAGCAAATCACAGATTCCCTCTGGACAATTTCTCATGCTCTGGATAAACATATGCTGGTGATTTCTGAGTTTTCCAGCCCAAATTTCTGCACAAGCAGATCTGTGCTTTACCTTCTGCTTTCAACCCAGAGAATGCAGAAACTCACGCTAATCACTCCTTTGTGGGAACAAAGGATCCAAATCTCCATTTCAGGCTCTGCATTGTGGTCTTTAAATCAGCAAATATTTATTCTCTCTTGCAGAAACATAACTAACCTGGAGGGGATGAGATTCTCCAGACTGAGGGTTTACTAAACAGTGTTTATCCAGCTTTATTTCCAGTCCTCCAGAGCTTCTCAATCCAGCCAAGACTGTTGCATTTCCAACAGCCTTGGCTGTCCTCTCCCCTTGAAGGAAGAAGGGATGATGATCCTGGTATGTAGCGTTAAAATATGGAATATTCCCTCCTCCTTCACTTGCCACAAAACCAGCTTTCATCCTGCATTCCCAACCGAGGAATGATTCCCTCATTTCTGGCAATATTTATTTTCCACATCTAACAATTTTTCAGATTTTCCCCTCTAATTCCTCACTCTCTGAGGAATTCCTTCCTCCCAGGATCAGCAGTTGCTCCCTGTGCACCATGTGTGAGCCAGAGTGTGATTTCAGCCTCACAGTTTCCAAATTTTGCCTGCTGGGAAAAGGAAGGCAGGGCAGGGAGAGATCTTTCCAGGGGATTTCAGGTGTGTTGTTGAGAGCTGGTTCACATCTGTGACTCTAAAAATATTTTAACCTTAAGGACCCAGCTTACTTTGAAATAAAGGAAAACGCCAAACTGAGCTGTGAGTGGGTTTGAACATAAAACCACCAAGTGTGTGAGGGACTATTTTATGATCCCACTGCTGCTCTGTGAACGATGAGGCTATTCCTTCCCATCAGGGTCATTAAAGCCCAGTATGGAAATACACAGCCAAGCTTACCTGGTACAGGGCAATCCCATGGGAGCCAGGTGAGGGTGATCCTTCCATTCCCTTCAGTCGCTCTGTGAAGGCTGTTCCTTGGCAGGGATGAGCCAGTGCTTTGATATCACTGACCCGGAACAACTCAGCATCTTTTTCAGCCATGGAATCACAGGCTGGGTTGGGTTGGGAGGCACTTAAAGCTCATCCACCCCCTGCCACAGGCAGGGACACCTTCCACTATCCCAGGTTGCTCCAAGCCCTGTCCAACCTGGCCTTGGACACTTCCAGGGATGGGGCAGCCACAGCTTCTCTGGGTAACCTGTGCCAGGGCCTCACCGCCCTCACAGCCAAGGATTGTTTCTTAATATCCAGTCTAAACCTACTTTCTTTCAATGTGAACCCCTTCCCCCTTGTCATTGTCTGAATCTTCAGTCAAAACCAAATTTTAGCTGACATGTAACATATTTCCATTACTGATCCAGATGTAAATTCAACCCATGTGGAGCTGATACCTCAGGATCATTAAGTACCTCAGAAGACACCAAAGCCCTTACTACACAATTACTGACTGTTCTTAACCTGTGAGTACATTTTACTCCCAGATGAACACAAAACATTTCAAGTACCTTACCCCAAGATGGAGGAAATACGGTATGTTTATGGTAAAACAATGTTTTAATAAACAGCAGCATAAAATAATCAGTGTTTAATATCATCTCTGGCACGTGAAATACAAAAATGCACATATCTTAATTATAAAATAGCCTTTGTTATTACATTTTCATGCTTGCCTAATTGAAATGCCCATAATTAATAAATCAATCATCAAGTAATACAGTGATTAAAAGCATGCAGTGAAAACAAAGAAAGATACTTGTATAAGGTAGTGGCTGAATATCACCAGAATATATTTCAAGAACATCTACATCAGGTTAAAAACAAAAAGAAACAGACCAAGATATAAAATGCAGAGATGTATTTTCACTTCTGCTGTACAAAAACATCCTCACACTTTTGTGCAAAAAGATAAAAACAAAGTCATTTTTATACAACATTGTCAACTGAGCAAAAGATTGTTTTTGCGAACAATAAAAATATTATTCAGTACAAAAAAAAGAGTCTGTGGAAAACTGTACCGTACACAGCACGTGTGTAACCCATTAAAGTGGTTTCAAATGAAGAATCTGGATTGGTTATACCTGAATGGGTTTTTAGTAATTACACAAATGATGTATTTCTAAGTGGAAAGTCAACACTAATTCACATTATTAGACACAATTGCTATCGATGGATTTGCTGCCTGATGGAATGTGAGTCTCCCTTTTTTTCCAGGGTTACTGGAGTCAGAGTCACTGAAATGACACAATAAATATTCCAGGGAAAACTGATTGTCATCTATAAAATTCGGGTTTGGAGCTTTTCCATTATACAGTTGCATAGCAACAAAAGGAGATAAAATTTGTGTGAATGATTAGGTTATGAAATGTTATTTTGGAAGAAGTTGATTCAGGTTCTGAAATTAAAACCCTTTAATTTCACTTACTTTAAGGCAATTCCTTAGAACTCCAGCTGTCTTTGGCAGCCAGCAGCAGATGAGTTTTGTAGGCTGCAAGTTGATAACTTGAGCATTTGTGCCGTCAGAGAAATGACGGTTCTTGGTCTGAATCCGAGCTCAGACTCCCAACTTAATGAAGGACCAAAATCCTACCTGAAGTGATTTATTCAGCTCTCAGATCACGTATTTGAAACATAATCCTCGACTGCAACATTTACAAATATTTTACCACCCATTGGCACTGAAATTGCACACCCAGTGGATCTCCAAATCTTTGCATCCCTTAAAAAAAGAGACAAATATTAAAATATGTTTTCAGTATAAAAAAAGTTTCTGCAATTTAAACCACATTGGAGGTTTAAAAAGCTGTGAAAAAGCGTATGAGATAAAATGTTTTTATTTAAAAAAAAAAAACAAAATTCCCCCTTCCCCTCTTTGAATTGTTGGTGGCACTCAGAGAAACAATGCGTCTGCTGACAAGGCTGAGTATTCCCACCACAAGGATCTGTCCCTGGTTGTTTCTGCCCATCCTGTCAAGCAGTGAAACTTCACAGAAGATACTTCTTGCAATGTCTGTTCAACAACCAGAGGAATCTTTAATAAAATATTTGCATATAAATCTTTTCTACGACTTTCTAGTTTGTGCTGTAAATAGTTCTATTTACAAAGGCCCCATTTATTTACAACTCCGCTGAAATCATGGATTCGTTGGGTCCATGGATGCTGGAGTCTCCCAACAGGGAAGACTGCTTGGAGTCAATTTTGTATGGTTTTTGAGTTTTATTTCCAAAGACTGTAATCCCGATCCCCCCGGGATGATTAGGAATTGCCATATGGGATAGCAAAGGGATATTTGCTTCCTGGTTGGATCCCGACGACGGCAAACTGGTGACGTGCCCTGTGCTGGTGGATCCACTGGCGCTGCTGGGAGAGCGGCTCTTGGGAGGAGGACAGTGCTGGATCACCCTGGGAGGACCCTGTGGGGGGTAGTGGGCGGCCGGGAAAGCAGCATATCCTGGTGGGATGGGGTATCCGTTGATGGGGATGTACCGCTGGCTCTGAGGTAACGGGGGGCCGATGAACCCGGCGATTTGGCCTTGGGGTATTCCCTGGGCTGGGAACATGTAGTTGGGGTACCTGGGGTTGCTGAGGTTGCTGACGGGGCTGGCGCTCAGGGAAGTCGTTTGGGTGGTGGCATTCCCACCGGAGGGGGTGGTGGAGCTCGTGTGGCTGGAGAGCCCCTCCCAGGAGCGCAGCCGGGCGTGGATCTCCTTGAAGCGCGGCCGCCGGGATGGTAGATCGTGCCAGCACTCCGTCATCAGGCTGTACATCCTGGGGGGACAGTCCTCGGAGCACGGCAGCAGCTGCCTCTTCCTGATCATCTCTATGACCTCCTGGTTACTAAACCCGTAGTAAGGCTGAAGCCCAAAGCTGAATATTTCCCACAAAACCACTCCAAAGGACCAAATATCCGAGTCGGAGGAGAACTTGCCGTACATGATTGCCTCCGGAGGCATCCAGCGGATGGGCAGGAGGGACTTGTTCTGCACTCTGTAATAATCCGCCGAGTAGATTTCCCTGGAGAGCCCCAGGTCAGAAATCTTCACATGGAGCTGCTCTCCAATCAGAATGTTGCGAGCGGCGAGGTCCTTGTGGACGAAGAAGTGGCTGGCCAGGTACTCCATGCCCGCCGCGATCTGCACTGCGATGTGCAGGAAGTCTCCATGGTCCAGGCTGGATTTCACGGTCCCGTCCTCGTCGCTGCTGCATCCGACATCGGAGTGGGGCGAGCGCATGATGAGGAACTCGTGGAGGTCGCCCTGGTTCATGTACTCGAAGAGCAGGCACACAGGCTGCTCCTGCGTCACCACGCCCAGCAGGCACACGATGTTGGGGTGGTGCAGCTCGGCCATCAGGGAGGCCTCCTGCTGGAACTCTGCCCACTGCTGAGGGTTGTTGAAGTCCTTGAGGGTCTTGATGGCCACGAGCTGAGCGTGGTCCATGCCGGGGAGGTAGAGGTGCCCCTTGTAGATCTTCCCAAAGGCACATTCACCCAGTTCTTCCATGAAGCGAACGGCTGAGAGAGGCAGCTCCTTGGCTTTGCTCTGGTAAAGAAACCACAGCAAAAACACATCAGGAAAACAGGACTGAAAACACATAAAAATATCTTATTGTGCAGATGCCTGGAAGCCAAGCAAACACAGGAGCTCCGTGGGCCACAAACCCTTTTGGGAATGCTCCTGCTCGGCCTTGTGAGATGCCAGGCCAACAGCATCAGCCTCGGGCCAGGCACAGCCTGATCCCAACATCAGGAAAGCACCACCTCACCTCAGTGCACTGTGGCCCATAAAGTAATTGAGAATTCCTTCTTACCCTCTCCTTGGGATCGGGTACAAGAAGTAGGTATCAGATGTAAATATATGCAGGAACCATCAGTGTTTCAGCACAGGCATTTATATACTTGGCCTTGGGCATTCCTGTACTTCAAATTGAATGTGACTAATTTCAGGAATTGAGGCAATTCCCATACTTTAAGAGGTCCACACTCAAGGTTTTCTGGGCCAGGGCCTAAAGTTTTAGCAGAAAAGAAACTGTATCTTTTTTATACTATGTCCTTGTAGACTATTCTCCCTTGACTCTGCTATTAACCCTTCCAGGTACAGCACAGACTCTTTCTGTTCACACCTGACTGAGTGTTCCATCCTGAAACATGGAGGACAGAGTCATCTGGAAAACTGGGATAGTGGTCAAAACAGAAAGGCAAACTCCTAAACACTCTTGTTATTCTGTTTACCAATATTCACTCTCAGGCCATAAAGAAGCTGTGTTATTCTCAGATATGAACTTCACTTGTAACACCCAAACCCAAACCCACTCTTCGGGGTCCTCAGTAAAGCCACAGGCAGTAATTTAAGGCTAACGAGTTTGGGATCTAAATTGGGGTTTGTAAATCAGTCTAAACATTGGGACTTGCATTCCTGAAATCATATAACAGCAGCTTTACAGTGGCAATATGGGAGAGAACTGGCATTTAAAATAATTGCAGATAAACAACATTTTAGCATAAATTAATTCTAATTACAGTGATCACTTATGACTTTTAGACAAATACTGCATTAATAATAATAATAATGATAATAATAACAATAAAGCCATTTAAGCAGTCAGCCAGTAGACTGTACATTGATGGCAGGAAATTAGCTATATTGTTGAGGAACAGATGGTTTATATTACACAAATCCTTTAGGCTAAAACTTGTTTAGGTCTGGTATATTGTAAATTATATTTTAGTAATGAAAGTGAAATGACCTCTGTCTGACCTGAGCCTGGGTTCGTCTGTTTGAACCAACAGAGTGGAAAACTAGGAAAGAAAATGAAGTCATAAAGTTTTGGCAGGAAGGGCTCATTTCAAGTGGAGTGATTATAAATCTGCTCAGTTTTTGTTTGACAAGTATTTGTCATCCATGGGTGTCCAAAATGTAGGGAAGTGTAAAATACACAAGAGGCAGGAGGCCAAAGGAAAGGGGGAGCAGGGAGAGGGAAGCCCACCCCCTCCACCTCTTTATTAGCTGGATGACAAGACAACCCTAATTTATTATATTTTTGAAGGCAATTAAAATCCCTTCAAACTGGAGGAAATGCTAACATTTCTATTTACCCAAGGAAACATTTTCCTCAGTTGGAGCTTGAAGCCTAAGTGTGTTTTGCCCCAAAGTTGACATTAATACTGGCTATATTATTTAAAAATAAGATACTACTTCCTTTATTTTAAAATATTGTTTGAAAGGCAATCAAAACACTGGAGACAGGGAGAGCTGGGTTTCTCAGTGGGAAAACCCAGAATTAGCATAAATAAGATGGAAAACTTTTGCAGCACATGACTTGAAAATAAAAAAGAAAAGTAATGGTCTGTATTTGCAAACGTTTCCAGGCAAGTTGTTTTCCCATTTTGCATTTGTCAGAAGGATAGGTGGGGATTATGACCCATTAAAATCTTGCTGATATTCCCACTACCTTCAATTTAACCAGGATTGTCTCCAAAATATCTACTAGAAAAGGAAGGAAGAAGCATATCCAAATTTAACAAGATATTCCATGGAAGTTGAATGCAAGATGTAGTTTTGACTCTTATGAAATGGGGGGGTGGGTGTTGTATTATTACCATCCTTTTGACATAATGCTACTCCAAGCTGTACATGACAGTTGAGATTAAGAACTTTAAAGGAAAATGAGGATAAATTCACTGGGCTGGTATGTGTGGGGGACTGAGGAGCTAAAATCTGACATAACACCAAACCTGGACAGGGGTTGGTGCAACCTGGTCTAGTGGAAGGTATCCCTGTTGGAATGACATGAGCTTTTAAGGTCCTTCCAACCCAAACCATTCTGTAATTCTATGATTCTAAGTGTAACCTTTCCTGATGCTGAATTATTAGAACTGCTGAAGAAAAACCAACTCCAGAAATACTTAAAGGTCAGAGTTCACATTGCTGAAACTCAATAAAACCCGAATTGGAATTAACTTTGCTTTGTCATTCTCTATTAAAAATAATGCCTGACTGTTTCAGACACCACAGTCTGCACAGCTGCTATTCTAATTAATTGTAAATATAGATTTTTCACTCTGAAAGAACAAAGTTCATCAAGTTCCTGAAGAGCCACAGAATATCCCGAGCTGGAAGGACCCACACGGATCAGCCAGTCCAAAAGACTTGGCACGGTGAGAAAAACAAGGAGAATACACTCCCAGGGCATTATCTTGCCTGTAGGTGGCAGGAGGCAGTCACAGCCCTGAGCGGGTGACACAGGTTTGCACATCCTAACACTAAACAAGGAGCACGAGGTTAATCACAATTAAATCTGAAATGATTTGAAGAAATTCTTCCAGAACCTGGGACTAAAGTGAAGCCAAACTCCAGCATGAAAGAGCCACGTTGGCCAGAGCTGCAGGCAGAGCTTTGAGCTGGTTTGATCATTTCAGAGAATGAAAGCCTCAAAAAACAAGGAACAAGTCTTTCCAAAGGGATTTCAGCTGAATGAAAGATGACACATGGATGCAGCAGACCCATGAAAACACTGTCTTGAGGAAATGCTGAACCACATCTTGATCAGCATTGCTTTCCAACTTAAATGAGGCATTTTAGAGATGCTTCAGGAAAGGGTCGCTTGTTTTATCATAAAAAAACCTCCAGCTCCTATTTGTTCAGACAAGGACAAATGACAGGAATTTAAGGTAGCAATTATAGGCATTTAACATAGGAGCTATATAAATTACACAAATTAGTTAAATATACAATAATTAGGAACAATGAACAAATTAAATATAATGAATTGCAAAATGAAAACAAACCATTGCATAAATATAGGAATTATATAAAATACAGGACTATAAATAATACAGGAATAGAAATTATAGAAATTATAGGAATTCTGGAAATTATGTAAATAATGTAATTATATAAATACAAGAATTTATTATAGGAATTTAACATAGGATTTATATTAGGAATCCTATTCCTATAACAGGAATACCTTAGGAATTGCCTCCATGGCCCACACTTGCTCTGCTGCTGCTGAGAAAAGCCCTTTCAAAAATCACACAAATCACAAGTTGGAAACCAGCTCAGTATTTCAGCACTGAGTTGCTGGAAGCATTTCCCTGCCTGCCTGTCCAGACAGCAGGTGTGGGAGCAGGAATGTGGGATTACCTTTGGTTTGTAGGCGTTGAGCATGGACATCTCCACGTTCTGCCCTCGGACGTGTTTCGGCTGCCTCTGCACCGGAGGGGACGACGACTTCTGGTTGTTACGACAGATGCAGATGAAGAAGAAGAGCAAGGCTATGGCCAGGGGGATGGTGACACTTGGCACCAGGATGTACAGGATCTCCATTTTATTCTTTTCCTTGGAATCCTTATAATCTGTTTCAGGAAAATACCAAACAAACCAACAAGGACTGAAACACCCCACAGAGTCAAACACATCAAAGTGTTCAAGTGTTGAAAAGAATAAACATCCAGTTTATTTTACTGCAATTCACTTTGAGTGCTGTTTTATTTCCTTAATATTAAAAGAAAGAGTAATTTGGTGGAGTAACATATCTGTAAGGACCCAAAATTTCCCAGTAGCCTGTCTGGTCAAACCTGCTGATGGTCAGGAAGCAGCTGAATGAAGTGAGGTGGCCATTGCTTGGGGTGAAATGGAGTCCTGGTCTAACACAGATCCACACAAAAGTTAATTCCTAAAATAGTTTATGGAAGAAGCTTGTGGAAGGTGTCCCTACTCATGGCAGGGGGTTGGAACTAGATGATCTCTAAGGTCCCTTCCAACTCAGGCCATTCTATAATTTTTAAAAAAGCTCTGGTGGGATTACAGACTCCCAATTTTAATATATGTATTAGGCTTTGGTGCTATAGTTTCCTTAATCCAATAAAAATGTGGTGAGCCATTAAAAAGGATAGTTTTATCCCCCTATGTATTTCCAGCCTCCTGTTCTCAACATCTTCCAGCATTTCTGTGGCCACCCAGGGCATCAGAACAAACAGCATGTGCAGCTGAAAACTGTTTTCCTAGTTAGTTTTAGGTGCAGGAACAGGACAATTAGGGACTCTAGAGCAGAAGAAAGGAAGATCATACGGGAAATGGGAGGAAATGCACAGAAATGGCAAGAAATAGAGAGAACAGTCCCGGGGTTTACCCCAGCAAGTCAGGAAAGGGGTTCAAAAAGTCCAAACACAGACAAAAGGTGTAGTGTAATCCTAAAATAAATCTTCCCAAGGACTTGGTCTTAATAGGATTAAGGGGCTAATGGGAAAACGAACCCCTCTACCAACTCTATACTGAGTGTCAGCTGAGCAGGGTGGCAAACACTGGCACAAAGGACACAGCAATGTGAGCTGAAAGGAAAGCAAGAGCAGGGATAAAAGAGAAGGATCTGGAAGGGGTTGGGAAGCTGGTTGATTTGACATAGTGTGAATGCTCCACACAGTATTTGCTCCCTCTGCACTCGGGTCTCTTCCCAGTGATTAATTTTAGAAACATGAACCCCCCTTCTGCCACTGCTGAGACTTCAGGCACTACTGGCTCTGGCTTCCCAGGGAACGCTGCACAGAGGGAAGGAGGGGAGAGGCTTTGGGAAGGAGCTCACACAGCACCCGCTGGTGCTGACAAGGACAGACCTTCCAGCGCTCACTCTGCTGATGCCTGCCCTGCTCTGCTGCTTCCCAGGAGCATTCCTAAGGCTTAGGGTATCATTACACACGGATTAACACACCAGGGAACTTGGAGGATCCCCCTGAGCTACAGGACTGGTGGCTGTAGCCTGGTTGTTTACAAGGGAGATGGGGAATGCCTGTGACAGCATGAGGCTGAGTGGATTCTGACACGATGGGGAATGTTTCATTATTCTACAGGGTCATTCCAGTTTGTTTGTCTGTGTTTTCCAGGCTGGATTTGTCCAAATGCTCAGCAGCCCACACGGATATCTTTTATGCACTTAATTAAACATGAACTTGATCTGAAGCTTGGGTTTGACTCAAATTGTGACAGAGGCAAAGTTCAAATGGTTCTGGATGTCACTTTGCATAACTCCTCTTCCCCCTCTCTTCTCACAGGCTCCCACTGTCCTGTTCCTCCCACACTCCTCTTGGACCATTCTTTCTAGATTAAGTTGTGTCATCTGGTTTTTAATTGAGAGAAGAGGTAGTCCAAGTATTTCTACAGCATTTGAGAAACAGGAGAGGACTAGAGCCCCATCCCCATGACCTTCTCCCGTTGCCCAGTGTGCTCTCACTCCGTCTCCAGTGCAAGTCCAGCATGGATCCACTGTGGGTTTCTTTGGCAGCTCTCCAGCACAGACACACAATCACTGCCCTTCCCCTCTCCTTCAAAACCTTCTTGGGTTTGTCTTTGCTAAGCCTCATGCTCAAATTACTCTGTGTTTCACATCTCCCTATAATCAGGGTGACAAACTTATATGAAACAAATCTATGGCAGCTTGTGGGATACAGTTGAAGAAAGGAAAAGAAAGCAGCAGCACGAGGCAGGCAGAGACCTGGGCACCAGTTCATCACCTGGGCTACTCCAGTCAAAGGGAATTATTATTCTTATTAAGCAGCAGCCCCCGCCGTGAAGCCTCATTAGGTTAATAGGTTTCTTGGGAGCCACCCTAATTAAATCCATTTCCCATCTAGGCATGTCCTGGTGAGGCAGAATGCACAATGCTGATTAAAATGTGCCTGAAATGGCTCTTTCAGCCAGTGCAGACCCAGCAGAATGCAAGTCCCACACAGGACTCTGGTTTTAACAACATGATTATCATTTAACAATTAAACTACTACTCACCTAACACAGCTCTGTTTGTCTTTAGAATAATAAAGCCACATAACAGCTGCACAACGAGGACCAGTTAAGGCAGTGGTAAGAGGTTTTGGTAATTAAAACCAAAAGGTAGAATCACAGAATTGTTGGGGTTTGGAGGAGCCCTCAGAGATCACCAAATCCAACTGTTAAACCAGCACTGCCAATGCAGCTCAGACCTTGTTTGAAAAATAGAGGTGATCTTGCCAGGTCCTCTAAGCTGTATTTTAAGCTTGTGTTTACAGAACTGCCCTGGCTGCATTTTGATTTTGCAAAATGAACAAAAATTGGAGATTGAGCTCTCATTTGATTTTGCTTTTCACAGACCTGGGGGAAATGGATGGAAGACCTAAACAAATGGTTCCTAATTGTTTTATCTGCATGTAAAAATATCAATAACATGCCAAGAAAAAAATACACATATTTCCACGGACACTCCAGAAATGCATCCAGAAATGTTATGGAAACTCAGGGTACAAAGTTTCACACAAAATTTTATGTTGCCTACAAGTTGTCACAGTAATATTCTCTTTCCCCTTGGAAAGGAGATACCTTTGATGTTACTGCTCTACAGCCAGAACCAAATTAAATGTTTTCTGGTTATGGTTATGAACATTCCTGCAGTGAGACATATTCTGAGCCTGCTCCAAAGTCTTTTCCAATTAATGAAAAGATGGGAATCAATGCCAAAATGGGATCTAAATTATGTTCTCACTGAAAGAGGAGATCAGGGGAGAGGCAGACAGTCTGGGCTGGATCATGTGCATCTTGAACCCTCTCCTCATTTTTGGGCCCCTCAGCACAAGAAGACATCAAGGGGCTGGAGGGTGTCCAGAGAAGGGAATAGGAAGGGTCTGGAGCACCAGGAGCAGCTGAGGGAGCTGGGAGGGCTCAGCCTGGAGAAAAGGAGACTCAGGGGGTCCTTCTTCCTCTCTGCAACTCCCTGACAGGAGGGTGGAGCCAGGTGGGGGTCAGGCTCTGCTCCCAGGGAACAAGGGACAGGATGAGAGGAAACAGACTGAAGCTGTGCCAGAGGAGAGTCAGGTTGGATACTGGGGATATTATTTTTTCATGGAAACGGTTTCCCCATCCTGGCACAGCTGCCCAGGGCAGTGGTGAAGTCCCCACCCCTGGAGGGATTTAAAAGCCCTGTGGATGTGGCACTTGGGGACATGGGTTAGTGGTGGCCTTGGCAGTGCTGGGAATGTTTGGACTCGATGTCTTTACAGGGTTTTTCCAACCTAAAGGATTCTTTGATTCTATGACTTAATTTGGACTAAGGAGTTGCACTGATTGCAACAGCAACCCGGAAAGTCAGGGACACTTGGGCTGCCAACGTGCAGGTGTTCCCTGGGAAGTTGTTTTCATGGCACCACTTTATCAGCTGCAGGGGCAATAAGTGCTCAGACGTCTCCTCGGAGCAGGGATGTTGTGCCTTCAATTACAAACACTGCAGTCAGCCTTTCCTACACACTTTGTGCACATCCCCCTGACCTCCCATTTGGCAGGACGTGACCCTGCAATTGGCTCATCTGGCTACAGCATGGTGCTGATAACACCTGGGTCATGGATTTGGTCCCCATATGGGCCACTCACATAGGAGCTAGACTTGATCCTTGTGGGTCCCTTCCAACTTAGAATATTCCATGAAAATTCTATGAAAACCATTCCCCTTTCTGTCCCAAAATGAACCATAAAACAGGTCAGCACCTACCACATGCCGGGA
Organism: Pachyramphus minor; assembly: GCA_013397135.1. Classification (NCBI taxonomy): domain Eukaryota; kingdom Metazoa; phylum Chordata; class Aves; order Passeriformes; family Tyrannidae; genus Pachyramphus; species Pachyramphus minor. Next base: position 545,756 of record VYXB01004701.1, read on the forward strand.
CATCACAGAGCTCGGACTTAAAGTTCTCATCCAAGGTGAAGCACCACGGGGCATCCTTCTGGTTGCCGGGGTTGCGGCAGTAGGAGTGGCCCCCGTTGAGCTCAGGGTACCTGACAGCAGTGAAGGTGTGGGTGTGGGGGTACTGCGAGTTCCAGGGCTGGCACTGCCGCCCCGAGCGCGTCACGCTCACCGTGCCCCGGTAATCCACCCCCGTGCTGTTGTAGCACTTGTGGTCTGGAAAGGAAAATAAGCCAAAGCAATGGTTGGTGGCTGTGGTGGGTTGACTCACTAAAGCCACTCTCTTACTCCCCTCTGCAACTGGACAGAGGAGAGAAAATACAACAAAGGGGTCATGAGTTAAGGACTGGGCGAGATCACTCACTGATCACCATCATGGGCAAAACAGACTCTAAGTGGGGATATAGATTAAATTTATTACTAACAGGATCAGAGCAGGATAATGAGAAGTAAAATAAACCTTAAAAACACCTTCCCCCACCCTTCCATCCCTCCAAGTTCTACCTCCTCCCCCACAGCGGTGCAGGGAGATGGGAATGGGGATCACGGTTACTTGTTTCCGCTGCTGCTCAGGGAGAGGAGTTGGAGTCCTTCCTCTGCTCCCCGTGGGGTCCCTCCCACAGAGACAGTCCTTGCCCAACTTCTCCAGTGTGAGTCTACCCCCAGTTCTCCCCAGACTGCTGCAATGTGGGTCCCTTCTCCACTGGGTCAGTCCTTCAGGCACAGGCTGCTCCAGTGTGGGTCCCCCACAGGGCCACAGGTCCTACCAGGAAAACCTGCTCCAGCATGGGCTCCTCTCCCTGCGGGTCACAGGTCCCTGCCAGGACCCTGCTCCAGCAGGGCCCTTCCATTGGCCCCTGGGTGTCTGCACTGTTGGGCACATGTTCTCACTCTGCTCTTCTCTGGCTGCAATTTTCATCTGCCCAACAACTTTTTTTCCTTCTTAACTATGTTATCCCAGAGGCGTTATTGTCATTCCTACTTGGCTCGGCCTTGGCCAGCGGTGGGTCTGTCCTGGAGCCACTGGCATTGGCTCTGCAGGACATGTGGGAATCTTCGAGCAGCTTCTCACAGAAGCCACCCCTGTAGTCCCCATGCTACCAAAACCTGGTCACAGAAACCCAACACAGTGGTGGAAAGACAGATGGAAAGACACGGGGGGATGAGCTGCCAGCATCCCCCAGCAAACTGCTGCTGGCCCAGGGCCGGGAAAACCCAGTTTGGGAACACGGGCTCCCAATTTGCTGTGGCTCTAATGCAGGGCCTGCTTTGCATTCACATTCCTGGGAGGATTTAAAGCTTATGCTTCTGTAATGAAAACAGCTTATGCTGAGCGTTTTTAACATAAGATACACAAAAGAAATAAAAACTACAGTGGGAACCTGAATTGCAGCCATTATTTTCATAGGAAGGTGGAGAATTTGTGGAGCCATGTTTTTATATTTGACTATTCAGATGTGTAAGGGTTGTGAACAGGCTGCAGCCCAGCCTGATCAAAGAGTGAGCTCAGCCAGTGCCTAAAATGAGGTTAGCTTAGGCAGGGACAGCAAAGATCCAGCCCCTACAAACACTGCTCTTGACAAGCAAGGGTTGCAGTGGGAGGGCAGGGAGGGCGAAGCCACCCATGTTCGTCAGCGTGCAAATGCTTACACTTCAGAGTTTCCTACTTTATATTAATTAGAGAAATTTCATATTAATTAGAAATGACCTGAAGAAGTCTTTCTGAATTCCTGCACCCTGGACTAGCTGGGGCAGAAGGGCTGGAGTTGGGAATTAAGAAAGAACAGAAGCTGGGAGCTGGCAAAGCCCAGCACCAGCTCCAACTTGGATGCACCAGCTCCAGCTTGGATGCACAAACCCTCACAGCCAATCTTTACCCAGCAGTATTTTACTTATATTACATATTTCTATTTATACATTATATGTTATACATTATTATTATAAAACATGTAAGCATATACAATAATTATACAATATAAAATATAATTATGTTATAAAATACACAATAATATTATATATTTATTCTTATTTTTATACTGCTAGTTCTTTAGGTTGTATTTCCATGGAAACCCACACATTTTTCACTTACTTTTATTGATGGGATCTGCCATTGGAATTCCAATCCGGATACAATTGACAGCTTCGGGGCTGTCTGGCTGGGGGAGATCTTCGCAGTTGGGCAGCTTTAACCTCATCAGAATCATGGGGTTGGATCTTGCAAAAATATACTCTGTCTGGCACAGGACGTTTTCCAGGATCTCGCACTCATCCCGGCACAGATCCCGAGGCTTTGGGGCCGAGGAGGTCTCGTCGCAGTAGGGGAAGGCGTAGTGGCACAGAGAGGGAATGGCAAACTGGGAGCACTTGTCTGACAAATGGCTGGAAGTGCCAATCATGGTAAAGGCAGCTGGAAAACACACACAGGGATTGCACTTAAACCATTGGGAATGTCATTCCTGTGCTCTTGCCTTGCTCCCCATTGCAGCTCTTATTCTCAGAGGTTCAGGTGATGATTCCAGAAACACACATCACTAATTACACCAGAAGTTATTAATGATACTGATTTCACTAACAAGGAAAATACATCTGGTTTTCAACCAGGTTTAATGCTAATCACATTACCAACACAACAAACCCAATTATTCTATTTTTTTTCTGCTTCCAAATAACTTCTAATAGTTTGCAAATTCTTGTAATATTTGGATGCCTCTTGCCCAACAGGTAAAACCCAAATGCCTGCAGGCTGCAGGATGACAGTACCAGTTCCTTTGTTCAAGATGACAACTTTCATACAATCCCAAATGACCCTTCAAACTAAATGCTGTAAGATTATGAATTGTTGGCTGTACAAAAACCATTGGCCTTTCTGGGAGGCAGTGAAGAAGCCTTTTTTGCAATGCTGACAGTGTTGGGGACAAAGGAAGAACACTCTGGGCAGAAGAGAAATTTGGGATATTCTCACAGCAAGAAAAAAACCTGAATATAGAGAAGATGATTACCATGGCTGGGACCTGGCCAGGGGTAACTTGTATTAAGAAGAACAGATGTATCATGATATCTATGAGACCTCTGTTTGAATTCCCTATCAGCATATTCCACAAAAACAGTGAAAACTAGTTCTTTACTAAATCCAAAGGAAGAACACTCCCTGTTGGATTATTTATGCAGCCTTTTCCAGCACCTAAATGATCTCAACCACATAAAATAACTAAATCTGATCTCCCTTTGCTTTCAAAATCTGTTTGGGTAACAGCAGCACAAGGTAGCCTGGCTATGAGCCTCCCAGAAGCTGTAAATACACAGCCCCTTCTCCTTAAAAGTCAATCTTTTTGGTTTTTTGGGGGATTTGGAGGAGTAGAGGCATGAAGGTTGTTCAGACTGTCACTCTCCAGGTTACTCCCTCCATGGACACCACACAAGGTAGAGTCCATGGCGAAGCTCATGGCAAGAGGGAATAAAGAGCAAATAAAAACGGTATCGCTGTTTATAAAACTCCAGCAGCTTTTTGGGAAGCGCCAGCTTTGCGGGGAAGAAGCCAATGTGCTGTTTACCCACCTGTAATCTGGTTCTCTATCTCCCCCTGCATGTGCAAGGACTCCATGTAGATGGTTCGGTTGCCGATGAAGCGCGCGCAGGCGATGCCCCGGTAGGGCTGGCAGAACCCGTCCTCTTCATACTCATCCCTGAAATTAATCAGCAACACAAAGGGCTGAAACATTTCACAGGCAACCCCACAACAAAATGTCCCCACAGGGAGCTGGCTCTTGTATTGGGAGAGGCCGAGGCGAGGGGCTCTGGGAATTTGTGCTCACAATTCGTCCTGGACCTGCCGTCCCTTCCAGGAAGGATCTCGGAGAAGGGATTATTTGGTCTTTAGGTACTGCTTGGCATGGGCTTTGTGTCCTGGAGAGTTTAACATTCAAACACACCCACACAGCTGCAGGTAGTTTTTAGTGTCTCACCAACCAGCCCAAAGTGAAGATGAGGATTATTTCCTTCTATTAACTTTGGGCTCCTTCGTGAGATATTGAAAACTCTTTGTGAGATTTTGTGAAATGTTGAAAATAATAAGGATTATTTCCTTGTATTCAACAAGATCGTGAATATGTATTATTTTAAAAAAAAATCTTCATCAGCCTGGTAAAAAGTATTAGTGTCTGCCTAGAAAAAAATATTTATGTTTATTTATTATTTATGTTTATTTAAAGCAGCTAACATATTATTTTCTATTTTTGAACCAAACTTGTACTTGATATTGATAAACACAGCAGAAAGAGTGATGCTGTCAGAGACAGAATTTGAAGTGTGTATAGAAAATGCATCCTCTCCCAGCTCTGATGCCCTTGAAATAGGAAATGTTCCCTCAACCTCCCGGGTGTGGTAACATTTAGTGATGAAACAGAACCAAGGCTCAGACAGGAGTTGAATGGACATATTTCTTTCATTAGGTGCTTTGTTTTAGGCAATATAGCAGACCTTTAATACATAAATCCAGATGTGAAATTATTTGCCAATATTCTTCAAACAAAGCAAAGAAAGGAAATCACTAAACCTCTAAAGACCTGGTTATTTTGAACAGATAATCCACAGCTCTGTGCTGGCACTCAGTGGAGAATTTTAGGGGTGTTTTGAAGTGCATGAATCAGCCCCTTTGCTTCCTTGCTTTGAGAATCCAGGTGGAGGTATTCTGCATTGAGATATTTGGGATCCATTTGCTGGGCAGACACCCAGGCTCTCCTGAGGTCCTGGTAAAAGAAGATGCCTAACGAAAATTTGCTGATAATTTCTTTGTTACTCGTACCCAGCCCAGACAGCTCCTGTATGGCTCTCAAAATCACATAAAGGATACTGGAATATGCCTAACTATGATGACAGCTGGGGAGGCAACAGGTTACTTTCTTTGTGTGCTGGGTTTTTTTTGCAGAATTCATCTCCCCCAGATGCCAAAAGCCGAACAGTGGAATTATCCTATGCCTTAATAGGGAAAAATCAGAGCTTTTTTAATCAACTCTGCCATTAAGTTCAACAAAAGACACTTTCATCCCCTCCTGAAGATTTTGGCTGTGAGAGCTTGGAAATGCAAATTCCATTTATCCTCTTTGAAGTGGCCCATTCATTGTGTGCGTGGCTCACAGAGCCAGCGGCTGGTAGATGTAACCAGGGCCAGGACCAGCTAATGGGATTAGTGGGAAGAAGGGCTAGGGTTGCCTTCCAGGACACCCCAAACATCTCCCAGCACTCCCGAGCTACCAGCTCTAGAGCAGCGCCGCGGGATTCCCGCAGCGTCGCTTTCCAGTTCACAGGGAGAAGCCAAACACCGGGAATTAACCACAGTAATTTATGAGTGTGAAGACAGGGGGGTGGGAAAGAGGGATGGGAGAGATGGAAACCTCCTTCCACAGGCATCTCACAATTGAGAAATCAATGGGAAGGGGGCCAGGCTTCATTCGGTGATGTTCCCAAGATGTTCCCAAGCACACTGGAAACCGGATTGCAAAGGCACAACCTTTAACTGCCAATTAAACTCCTCATTAACAGTGCGATGGTGGGTTGAGATGCCTCAGTTAATGGGCTGTATTCAGCCACCAAAGATACTCTGAGATGTAACCAGGGACACAAACCATGCCCCATCCCTATCCCAAGAGGATATAATTAATTATTCATTTATTATTCATTTATTATTTTCTCCCGGGTAAATTTATTATGGAATTTAATTCAGGGACTACACAAAGGCTCACCTTTGAATGGAAGGAGGTTTAACTGCAATAGCTGCACACAGTAAGGATTAGGAGTGAGCAGGGACACCAGTTTACCTGGATGGGAATGCCCTGAGGAGCAGGATTTTGCAGATTACCTCAGAAGGTGAAGATTAAAGATGAAGGGCCTGGATTCCAGCACCTCTGCCCTGGGGCTGCATGCCAGGGGAATTCACAGAGGGAAAACAGGAGATTAGGAGCTCCTACAGAGCAGGCACCACTTAGAATTGTTTCGGAAATCAGCTCCTTAATGGGGCAGAAGGATAAATCAAAGGAAAGGAACTGGAGCATCAAAGTATTACAGGAGGATCCCTGAGACCCAAGAGAATGTGGCCCACTGGTCTCTGCTCCCAGAGCTGCGGGTCATGGTGATACAAGAAGGGATGTACTGGGCTGGGACCTTCATCAGAACAGCAGCTCCCACATCAGGACTCCTGATCCCAGGCCAGTAACACATCGCTGTGGGGAAGTTATTGGCACAGTGTTATCAATGAACAACAGCCACTCCCTGGCTCTGTTGCTGTGTCACTCTTTGTCAGCTGCTGAAGGTCTCACGAAATCCCCTCTTGCCTCTGCATCTCTTCCTGATGTCTCCCTCACTCCTGCACTGTTTTCCATGAGATGGCTCAGGATGAAAACATTTAGATTTAGTATCTCAGGTGTCCCTGTGCATCCCTTTTGGTCCTTGATGGGCACCCAGAGCTGTTCCCTGGAGCCAATGCCGCTGCCAGCAGGCACTCCCTGAACCACCACCCCCCACAACACACTGGTTTTGGGGAGCAATCACCAGCTCTTCAGGACCCTTTCCCACTGCACAGATTCTGCTCACCAGATGTCACATCCAAAGCCAGCAAACAAAAGCATGCAGGGCTCCTACAGCTTAAACACATTCCCCATCTCCTGCTGCCAAGAGGCAGCTGCTTTGGCTTTAAACACAGCTATCAATTTCTTGGGATCAAGGCTGAGCTCCAGATTCCTTTCAATGTCCATCTTTTGCATCCCTCACCTGCTCTGCGTAAGCAAATCACAGCATCCCTGCTCCAGTGTGTACCTGCTTCACATCCCTGATCCTGTTCTTCCCACAGCAAAAGGAGGGGTCCCTTTGGCTCCAGCAGGATGTAAATTAGGCTTTATTCCGCAATTATTGTGTTAACATCTACAGACAAGCTTAAGTCCTAATGATTAAGTCCTAATGAAATGGAAGTCAATCCAAGCCCGGAGGGGTTTCTGACTGTGGATGGACTTAATCTCTTGAGCAAATTCTGGCTCAAATAGAGAGGACAGTAGTCAGCAGGTCAAAACCAGGGGTGCCAGCTTGTAGGAACGATTCCAGTCTAATCACAGTGCAGCTTCTGGGGTCTGGGTGTTGCCCCTCAGCTGACTTACACTTCTGCCACTGCCTGCACCCCTCAGAGCCCCAGAGACCATTTGGCGAAAGCTACAGGAGACAAAGGAAAGCGCTGAATTTTAATGACCAACAGCTGATACAGCACTGTAGGGCTTTAAGATTATTTCTTATAAGATTTGGTTTCCACTCAGTTTTCTGTTTGATGCTTTAAATATTTCTAGCCTTGATGTTTCCCTTGGAGCTTGCCCATTGCTCTCAGATCCTACGGCAGTTCTCCCTGTGACAACACTTCTGGTTTCATGGAATAACAGAAAGGAGGATTAAATGTACACCATTCTCAGGTGTCTTTGAGTATCTGATTGCACAAAATTTACAGGAGACTGAGTCCACACCCAAAACCTCTGACTTTGCACTGGGATCCCAGAAGAGGCAGTGACAGGGCCATGTCAGGAGAGATCTGCTGCCCAGAGCAGCTGTGGCTGCCCCATCCCTGGAAGTGTCTAAGATCAGGTTGGAGGGGGCTTGGAGCAACCTGGAATAGAGCATGGCATCCCTGCCCATGGCAGGAACTAGAATTTAGTTTAGCAAAAGGTTTATAACCAGGCTTTAACATAATAACAGAAAAACTGAACCTTGTGAGATCATTTTTGCAATCCAACATATTAAAAATACATATTCCAAAGATTGTGTAATTGTGTGGTCATTTCTACCACACCCCATGGATTCTCGCCTCCTCTTTTTCTCCCTCCCTCCCTCTTTCTCTCTTTCTTTCTTTCTGTCTTTTTCTCCCCTTTTTGCTTTAAGGATTTGAGTGAGTACCCAACACGAAAGACTCATGACTACAGGCCTAATTCTGATATCTCGAGCAAAAATGGACAAGCAAATGAATAGGACAAGGTAAGACAAAGTCCCAAATGCTTTGAGTACCAGGAGCATTGCCCTCTATTCTGATCCTTGTTCCAACGCCATCCTGCCAAGGCTCAAGCTCACATTCAGGTCTGTCAGCAGGTTGGTTAGGTGGGATCATTGGATCACCATTATTTTGCTAAGTAAATCTCTAAGTGACAGCAATGTAAACAGAGGAATGTGAGGGGTTAATAAAATCAGCCACAGAAAAGGCATCCTAAGGCCCAGTGACACTGGAAGATGCCTTAAAGCCAGCAGGGATTAAGGTGTGTGTGCAGAGCCAGGCTGGTTTATGGACATGATCCAATCTGAAGAGCAAAAGCAAATAAATGGTGTATTATCTCCAAGATCTACCCAGGGAAGATGGAAAAGCTTTGGCTCTGTGTGAAGACTCTCCAGACATTTTTTTCACTTGCAAAGTGAAAGGCATTTTGTCTTGCTTAAAAAACCCCAAAGTACTACCATAGCACTGAACTAGTCAGAGCTGTTTATCTAAATAATTTATATCCAACAGTAGAGTCCTGATGGGAAAATGGACTGATGGGAAAAGGCAGCCGATGTTGCCTAGTTCAGACAACCAAGGGCTTTATACTCTCCCTTCCAGGGAAAAACAGGAGTGCAGGACACAAGTGTGAGCAGAGCTCAGCTCCCAACACCCCGGAACATCCAGGGATCCACAGGGATCAGGACAACCCTCCTGCGTCCTCTCCAGAGCTGCATCCAAAAGGTCCTGCCTAACACCAAAATTACTCCAAATTTACAACCTAAACCTGGGTTATGGAGGGTGTAACTTCAGGGCAGTTTTGTTCCTAATGGATGCTGAGAGGTGACAGCACAGAGAGAAGAAACACACTCTAGAAAACTCTGCCATTAATTAAAAGGTGTGTCAATAAATTACTTTTATGATTACATATAACCAATGCACCCCCATTCATTCTGCATAAATTATTCTTACATTGTTAAATAAATCAGATTTTGTTCCATACTCGTGTTCCAGCTTCACACAGAATCAAATGAAAGGGTTTTCACTTGGCAGATATCCCTTAAAGAATACAAATGAATAATATTCTCTCATACTTTCCAAAGAGCAAAAACCTTGTGCCTTGCTTTGAAAATGGGAATATATTGGCTCTGGTTCATAATAATATCCCAGCAATGTGAGGGCTTTGCAGAAAGAACTGCCCAGACTTCCACGTCACTGTGTAATTTAAGGAAAAGTCCTGGGTAATATAAACTATTGCTGTTTGACATCCCTTCAAAGTCACAGGGGTGAACGGGTTCACTAGGAAAGCAGGGCATAGAGTAAAAAATTCATAATGATGTCCTTTGATACCATTATAAGCACCACTGGACAATAATAACAACAACAACAATAATAATAATAATACTACAAGCTGGTCTAGTGGAAAGTGTCCCTGCCCATGGCAAGGGGTTGGAACGAGATGAGCTTTAAGGCCCCTCCCAACCCAAAGCACTTTAGGACTGTATGATTAAAAAATATCTATATGCAAATATGATCTGCCTCAGTAACTACTTTAATTAGTTGTTACCTAACATTCCAGACTGGCGTCTGCTTTACATGAGCATCCAAAATTACTGTGGGCTTGGGATGCTGCTTGGAACAGATCAGAACATGAGTTGGCACCAGGTGGCCCAACCCCGAGCTGAGGCCATTTGGGCCATTCTCCACCAAAACGGAGAGATGAAATTCCCTGATCCCCTCCAAATCCTACAATTCCTCAAACATATCAGCCTGAGCATTTCTCAGGGCTGGATATCACTCCTGGCTGGAGCACTGGGTGCTGCCAGGAGGCTGGGCTGTGACAGACACAAACATCACTGACATGCATTTCCTGCTAACTCAGCCTCGCAGCACCCACCGCACCGGGAGCTCCATAAAATACATCTCTCCTGCAATGAATCCCTTGGCAAGGACAATCCCAAGCAATTACTGCCTGTTTTTCTTTGGCATCCTAAGGAAGTTTTAGTGTCTCTATCAGAATAACTCATTTTGGGAGGCAAAAGCTGCCTAGAGAATAATGACACAAATGAAAGGCTCCATGTCACATAAATAAGTGCTTTATACTCTCTTCTCCAGGGAAAACCAGGAGTGCAGGACAGAAGTGTGAGCAGAGCTCAGGTCCCAGCATCCTGGTACATCCAGGGAACCACAGGGATCAGAGGGACACTCCTGTGCTTTCTCCAGAGCTGCTCCAAAGGGTCCTGCGTAACACCAAGTCATGCACCTCCAAATTTCCAACCCAAACCCGGGATTATGGAGGGTGTTGCTTTAGGGGAGTTCTAAATATTTGATCTAAATACTGATTAAATTAAATAAATGAGCTCTGAGATTCACTAGTTTTCTCCTCCTAAACACTTGAATTATCTCTTTGCTAAGCAAACTGCAGAGCTGAGGGGCATTCCCTGCAGGACAGGGTGCTGTGCTCGCTCAGCAGCTGCAGCTGGTTAGGGAACAACCCTGGACACAGCACTTGGATCTTTCCTGGCACACTTCTTACATCATTATTCAAGATGAACTGCAAGTCATCCCCCAGGGAGTTCTGGAAATGGCAGGAAACTCCCCACACTTATGTTTGGTTCAACAAAGCTATTTTAAGGCTACCTTTGGAAAGTCGGCTCCTCCAAGTTTTTGGATGCAGAGGGAAAAAACCCTGGGATGTTTTTGAGGAGCAGTCAAGCAGGGTAAGATTCCAGGCACTAAAGGCTGCCTCCTCTATCAAACCTTTGTGCTGCCCAGGAAAACACACTCCCTCGCCCTGGATTCCCCCCCTTCCCAGGGCCACAGGGATCTCACACACACAGTCCTTATCCACCTCTCATCGGGCATTAGGCTCCACATAAGGAGGTTTTGATGGAATGATCATCAGCTTCACCCCGTAAATCAGCTCTGCCCTGAGTGATACCAAAGCCCTTGGCCCCACAAGGATGGGCCTTGGGAAAGGATGGGTGGGACTAGGCCATATCCCATCCACATCCATGTCCTGCACCTTGGACATTAAACAAGACAGGCAGAGGAGAGAGAGGAAATACTGTTAAAAAAGATGACAAATTCACTGACTTGCTGAAACTTTTTAAAAAATATTTTACACTGCATGAGATTATATGCTTCTATATTTTAATCTGAACCTAAATGAGACATTTACTGAAATGCGGGTATTCCTGTTCTCTCAGCTTCTGTGATGCTCATTTTTGATTGAAATACTATTAATTCCAGGGAAAAAAGGCACCTGACATCGGCAGGGTGAATGTAGTATAAGGAGACATAAAAGGATTAATGTTTTAAAGTGGCTCTTAGCAAGATGCAAACACCTTTACATCATATAATTTGGACAACTTCACATATTTGAATATGTAAATATAGCAATAATTTTATTATTTTTATTATTTGTTATATTATTATATTTATTTTCAAGCTATTTTTCCATCCTACGTATTTTTTTTCTTTCTCTCCAATGGAAGAACATCCAAACATCCTGTTCCCCAGAGATCTGGTTAAAACTATTGCAGACTGTTCTTTGCTTTGGAGGGAGTTCTTCCAGAAAGCAACATCCTGGGCCTCAGGACACTGCAAGCACAGCTTTGAACTGTTCCAAACTGACACAAAAACTTGTAATTTTGAACACTACAAAATGAGTTTCAGACCTTCTGCAGCCCATTTTATCTCTCACCAACTCTCTCCTACTTTACCTTATTTTCTGAAGTCACAGTTTTATTTCTGTTCCTCCCTCCCCTCTCCTTCCTTCTAACATTTAATTTGTCTTACGTGCCTCAAATAGTTCTTTCTTCTGGTGACCTAATATTTTAACCTTAAGCATGATGAGAAACAGACTTCCCAAATGTGACACTTGAATTAAAAGTGAAACACATGCCTGGGCACAAGTTAATTAAAAATAATATGTATAACTTTAGCTTGGTTAAACTATTATTTGACCAAAAATTTGCACCCATCAATAACTACCAGAGCCCACAATTACTGTAAAAATAACAGTAACTACCATGAGCTCAAACTTATAAAAATTAGTGTTTTACTTGTCATTTTATTTCACAGATAAAAAGATTTCCCTGACAGGAGCGTGGAGCCAGGTGGGAGTTGGGCTCTGCTCTCAGGGAACAAGGGATAGGATGAGAGGAAAGGGCCTCAAGTTGGGCCAAAATTGGATATTAGGGAAAAATTTTTCATGGAAAGGGTTGTCCAGTCCAAATAAAGATGGAAACATCTAATTCTGCAAAGCCAACCCCTCCGAAACTCTACAAGTTTAAATAATTTCTCTGTACCTCTCTAAGAAAAGTTCAATTTCTTTGCACTGAGGTGTTTTTAAAAACATGTAAAATAACATCCCTTTGCAGCTCATTTACAGCCAATAACTGGTATTCAAGGGAAAAAAACCACTTTTCTCCCCCCATAACAAGCACCACATTTTTTGATTCATGTGGCAGAAAGGTCCATTTTTTTCTGGACCTGCCTAAATTTTAGGATATGCAATTATTGATATTTACCCAACACATCAAACTATCCTATTTGTTTAACTTTGTTGTTTGTCGGGTTTTTTTATTACTATTCCAATGAGTCAGCAATGGAGAATAGTAATTCCATTGAATTTTGCATTATGTTAAGTAATTATGTTCACTTGTCACTGTGAATGGCTCGCAAATTTTTAAGACATTTTACACAGGATTACTCAGATACTTTGATGCAAATTATATTCAGGGCACTGTTGTCTGCCAGACTTCCTACATGGAATGGCTGGCTGAGCTGTGACACCAACATTTCAGTTGTAAATCTGAAATTAATTGGTATCAATAAGCTTAAATGCATGAAATGCACGATATTAATGCATTTCCTCACTAGACAAATATTATTTAAGATAGCAGAACTGTTTCTAAAACCTTGTTTTAATTAATTCTGTCCTGGCAGTTGTACTTTATCAAGCTTTTTATCTCTGAGTAGGTGAAATGCTGGTTCATATCAATACTCACTTTTATCATGGGCTTGTCATAGAAAACATGTACTTTACAACTGCATAAAACACTTAAATGAGGATTAAGCCAAACATCATTTAAAAGGCACAAACATCATCCATGTAGCAAAGTAATTTGTGCATTGTGTGTGAGTCAAAAATCAAGGGAAATCCTGGTATTCCCACACCATTGCTCCCTCTATCCTGCCAAGGAACTTCAATTTGGCAAGACCATGATTGCCTATTGTGTGTCATAAAAATGTCTTACAGGACAAGGATGGACTAAGAGTCCTGTCTTACTCCCACTGAGGTAAAATATGGAGCTGCTCCATAGAAACCCATGGAGTTCCTCTGGATTCATGCCCACACTGCTGAGACCAGACTCACACAGTCACAGCTCCTCATCATAACACCAAACAGTGCAGAAGAAGCTTTATGATGCTTCTAAGTCCAAGATTAAGAGTTTCTGCTGTAATTTGTATTGGTGTGTCTCAAGTTGAAAGTGGTGGAACTGTCACCAATGATACAAAATTAAAGGGACTTATTTATTTATCATATAAATACAACAAAAGAGTTTCTACTCCAAAAGTAGCTAAAGAAGACCTCAGAAAGCACATACTAAAGCCAAATCTTTCAAACATAGGCAGGTCAAGGCAGCTTCCATCCAGGAACTGTGAAAGAGAACATCTCCATGAACTCTTCACGCCCATCGTGCAGCCTCTGCACTGCTGGTGCACCAACACACATCCTGAGGAGACCCAAGTGGCTCCAAAATCGGGAACTTAATATATCCAAGACAAAACAGTGGAATGGCTGAAATGAAGCCCAAACAAGCCAGGATTTGAGGTGGTAACAGAGCTGGGAGCAATTCCCAGGAGGCTACAGAAGAGAGATCTTTCAGCTGAGTTTTGGCTGTGGCAAAGTCAAGAGCTGGGCTGTGTATTTAGAACCTTCTAGAGGCATTTGCACAAGCATGTTCAGAAGTTAAAGACAAGCAAAATCAACATGACTTTTTTTTCCCCCACATATTTGCACCAGTTAATTCAAACCCACCAAATTTGGGTCATAACACACCCTACAGACTCTGTAGTGGAGACTAAAGGGTCTCTGCTCACCTCTAAAACCTCCCAGTCTCTAAAGGAGCTGTGAACCTTGAAAGGGGATTGGCTTGCAAAGTGTTCTTGGTGCTAATTGCTGGGCACAACTGTGGCAAAAGAATGTGCCCATTCACCTCCAGCAAAATCAGGACTGAGAGGAAATTTATTTGTTTAAAGGAAATTTACCCACACAAGAAATCTGGCTGGAAAACTATGGCAGGGAAACATTTGCCATTAATTTTTGGTCAACACTGATCTTTGTTGTCTCAGGCATCAATGACAGCACCCAACCAATCCCAGCTCACATGATAACTGCTTTCCTTCCTCACCCAGGTAACCACACATATTTTCCTGTTAACAAGATCAATAAACTTGACACATTCAGAATTCCTGATTAACTCCTTTCCCAGCATTTGAAGTCGAAGGGTTATTGCTTTGAATGGCCAAAGCTGTAACGTCAGGAGTGGTTTCAATTATCAGGATAAATAATGTAGCACCTTATAATCTTCTCTCTGGCACTTAATGACTGTGTGATGAAGTTACACAGGCTGGGAGTGAGTAGTAACTCCACACAGGACGGCTGAGCAGTGATGTTATGCTTACAGGAAAGCTCACTGCCAAGGTTTTACACCGTGTTGGAGTAATGGAAACACCTTGGGTCAATACAGAGTTATTCCTCAATTTAATCTTTTTACTTGACTGAATAAACACTTGCCCCAACACTGGTCCTCCTAAAGGCTGTGGAAGCCTGGAGTAAACTCTGAAGTTGAGCTTGGGATGACTGACACATCCTTGCATGAAGGCATGAGGGTTGTTCCTTCCAGTTTCACGTGGGCTTTCACAGCTCCCTCACCATGGGGCTCACAACATCCTTGATACTGGATGATTACACGGTTGCCAAAGACGTCCCTTTTCATTCCTGATTTTCAAGTGTTTTTTACAAGACAGACCCCTTTAAGCGTGCCCCCACTCATCCTCCCCTGGGACAGGAGGAGCTGGCTCCCAGCAGGAACACCAGACCAAGGGAGGTAGGACATTATCCAGAGTCAAAGGAGAAACACCCCACAATCACTGAAACATTTATCAGAAGATCTAAAGGTACACAGGGGGTTAAGGGCAAGGGAAATGGGCTCAAATCATAAAAGAGTAGGTTTAGATAAGATATCGGGAAGAAATCCTTTCCTGTGAGGGTGGTGAGGCCCTGGCACAGGTTGCCCAGAGAAGCTGTGGCTGCCCTATCCCTGGAAGGGTCCAAGGCCAGGTTGGATGGGGCTTGGAGCAACCTGGGATAGTGGAAGGTGTCCCTGCCCACGGCAGGGGGTGGAATGAGATGAGCTTTAAGGTCCCTTCCAACCCAAACCCTCTGGGGTTCTGTGATTCCCTGAAGAAAGGAAGTTCTGCAGCCCGGCTCCCAGGTGAGGGACAAGCAGTGCTCCAGCGTACAGCTCCGGATCCCAGCCTTGGAATGTCTCACCACGGATCAAATCAAAGGCTCGGCACTGAGTCCATCTGAAGGGGGAGGAGAAGCCCAAGTTGCCCATGGGAAAGGGGTTGTGGGAAGGGGGGGTTACATATACAGAGAGATGACTTTTCATGTGGGTGAAAGAGAGCCCCAGACAGGAAACCACCCCATCCCAAGGAGCCACAGCTGCTGCCTCCCCTGCCAGGACCCACACTTCGTTTGCAAGACTGCAATTATTATTATTATTATTACCAGTTTTTGTTCTCTTGAATAATTCCTGCCACAAGCAACCAGAGCTTTCACTACTGAAATGTTTCAAGTGTTTAATCTTAATTCCTTTTTCAGCCCACTGAAAAGCTCGGCTGGCAGATAAACCAGAAACCTGCTTGAAGTTGTGCCCAGAGCTGAGCCATTAGGATCTGACACAGCCCTCATTGCTCCTCCTTTCCTTGGTTCCCCAACAGCACAAACTGAAAGGAGCAGGATTTGCTTAAGGAATATCAACAACAGCTGGGCACTGAAGCAAAAGAACAAAATGAGAACGAGATTGAGATTTGCCCACTGAGATTTTATTACCCGATTACACAAGATGTTTTATTGCGACCACAGAAACATTATGGGTCTTTAAATAGGATTTCCCTTCTAATTAAAGGCTTTACAGCACAGGGGAACCTCCTGTACCTCAGAGATGAGCTCAGACATTAACTGGCTTCTGAAACGTGTGACTTGTTCTTTATTCCACTCCTTACACCCACCAACTCCCACTCCAGCTCCCAACTCCCAGGAAAACACAAGAACAACATTGGGCCACCAGATGCTGCAGGTTTTGACGTAAAACAAGACCATATAAGACTCTGAAACACACTTGCTCATGTGAGAGAAGTTCAATTTTCTCTTCCAGAAAAGCCTAATAAAGACAACTGAGTCACAATTTCACCTGTCAGTTTTTTGACTTTATTACATTTAACCCATTCCATGACAGCTAGAAATCATTTTATACCGTAAATACATGACACAGGCTAGAGGATTATTTCCCTCCATCTAGAGACCTTTACAACCCCTCCCCAGAAGTGACACACTGGACAATAGAGCTAATGGGGACCAGAGAAAATCCAGCATTGTGTTGTCCTGCAACACCAAAGTCTTGGGGTGACTGTGAAACCAAGGATGTTGGTTTCCAGACCTTTACTTTTTGTTGTGCTTTACTTTTTAACTTAAGGTAGACCAGCAACCCTCCAAAACAGGGCAGAAAGCTCCAAAAGCCTGGGGTTGGGATGTGTTTTACACTGTAAAATACAACCCTTGTCCCCAGAGTAACAGCAGCCCTCTCTACTTTAGCAAATCTTCGGTGAAGAGCCTTTGAAAAATGTACTGAATATATGTAGTATAAACACACAAATAAAACAGCAGATCAATAATCTCTGCCAGAAACTTTAAGATTGGGTGTTGTCTTGAGCATAACATCAATCAGGTCTAATCCCATGTGAATCAGGGACACTCTAAACCATCATTTTTTCATGTGAGGACAAGACACATGTTCGGGACAAGTCCTTTCCAAAATCAAGCAGCACAAAGCCAAGCTCTGTTCAGCCAGGACTGAAACCTGACCCAGGCCAAGATGGGTGAAATTCGTTGTTACTGCAATATTGTCACATCTTTCCTCACAGGCTCCAAAAAATCTAAGCCCCTTAAAAATGCTCTTATGATTAGAGCTAAATAAGAATTTTTTTGATTAAAATTGTTTTAAAAGAGCAAACATGAAAACTGGAATGTTTCACACAAACCCAGTGGTTTGGCCCAAATTGCTGCTGCAGTGTTTTAGCAGCTCCACAAGGAATTTTTTGGGTTGGCTTCAAAATAGTTGTTACCTGGAATGACCACATGAAATATGGGAAAACAGGTTCTACCTCTGCCCTGAAGCAGAGCCAGTGTCTTCCTTGCTTCAAGTGAGAATATGCTGAGAATTTCCCAAGCAAATATTATTGTTTTTTACAATAGTTGAAGAATATCTCCATGAAGGAGATGATCAGCAGAAGCAATGCAACTTTTCAGCCTTTCATGATTTTTTTTCCTCCTTTTTCAACGTGAGAAACTTTATAATGATCCTTGTTTTGCTTCTTTTTAAATAAATCAGGAAAATACACACAGAGTCTGGAACTAAGGTCAAATTATATAACTACAGGATTTCTTTAGTGTTGTAGAAACACTGATAACTGAGATACTCAGTAAGAGAAAGGAAAATCTATCCTCTATCTGTACTTTAAGTATCAGCCCACTTAGAATCCTAAAGGTTGGAAAAGACTTCCAAGATCATTGAGTCCAACCATGCTCCTGAGTGGAATTTGAAAAGTTCCTACACCCACAGTGTTAAAAATGGCAATAAGGTCTTGATACATAAATAAAGGCAGTAAGGTCTTGATACAATGACAATATAAGTGCATTTTTCAGTGTTACCCTCAGCACTAAACTCCCCCAATCTCCCGGGGTCTTGCTACAAATCCCCTGTGCCACATCAGGGGTTACTGACTATGCAACTGCTTGTATTAAAATCTCATAAAAACAGAAGACCAAATACCCTTCAAATACTGACTGGAGCATTCCACAAGGGCCATTTCTATACCAAACATTTATCCACATATGTAGATGCTATGGGTGATCCTGCTCAGAGGGAAAACAAATCCAGTTCTTAAATAGCACATTGTCTTTTCCTTTGTGTCACTGAAATGCATTAGGCAAATCTGGATCCCCATATCCAAGTCATAATGTGCCTCAGTCCCTTCTCCCTCCCCACTTAAAAAAATATTGACATGGCTGTAATTCATTTGTTTTCAGATAATACAGCTCTGCCTCCACACTGTGCCATACAGTGCCACATGCAGACAGAAGGGCTTTCTGTTTGCACTGCAGGCAGATAAGGGAACACTCCAGCTAAAATCTGCAAAAATATTTATCAGATACCCTTTTAAAAGTCAGAAGCACTTTCTAAGGTCAATCTTTCCCCAAGCCACCAGCCAGTTTCTTTTCTATGGACTTACCAGCCTAACAAAATACAATTTAAGCCACTTCATTAGTAAGAGCTCCATGGCAAAGAACTTGGGTGTTTGCAGCATTGCTCACATGGAAATGTGGATGGTGCAGGGCCACAGCAAAGAACAACCAGATTTTGGGAAGGAATTTTGTGAGGGTGGTGAGGTCCTGGTACAGGTTGCCCAGAGAAGCTGTGGCTGCCCCATCCCTGGAAGTGTCCAAGGCCAGGTTGGATGGGGCTTGGAGCAACCTGGGATAGTGGAAGGTGTCCCGGATGGAACAAGATGAACTTTAAGGTCCCTTCCAACTCAAACCAAACCATTCCATGATTCTACCCTTTATTTTGTTACAGGCCACTCATGCAGTAGTTTGGGCCCATCACCCCATGATGTCAAACCCAGCCAAAGTGATCAGTGGCACTTCAGCTGCATCTGAAGAAGCACAAACAGCTCCACTTCAGGCAACAGAAACACACCTTTAATCTCACTTTGGCTCAGTTTCCCACGTGGGTTCTGGGAGATAAGAGGAGGTAAAGAGGCAAAGGACCCTGGGATTCCCAGATAATGGGTATATTTAGCTACGTAAGTACCCTGAGGTAGATAAAATACACCAGAATAGGAGCCAATTCCTTTAATACAAAACACAAATATGGTTTCCTAAATTCTGTACTACAATTACCCATAGGTTTTATTTCTTTTTGCTCACCCAGGAGAGTCTAAGAGCTTGACTTCCTAAAACCTGTACACCCTGGTGCCTCCACATCCACCTGACTGCCTGAGACACCACAGGAATGTCCCAGAGCAAACTGCAGCAGAATAATCAGAACCAGGGAAAAGGTGAGACAGTGCCACAACAGATAAGTGTGCCCCAGATCAAAGGCCAAAGTGAAGAGGACAAGGCCAGCTTTCCCTGGAAACATTCCCATTCCACCCTGGCATGCTCACAGCAGATAACCTGACTCCCAGCCCCTGGTAAAACTGAGGGAGTATTATTTTCACTGGGATGAAGTAATGCAGCAGGATGTGACATGGTTTCTGTCAGCATCAGCCACTCACACTCCAACCCTGCACCACGTGGGGTTTTGTTTTCCCAAATATATTTATATTGGCCTCCACACAAAATATCCCACTTAGAGTTTGTACTTAAGATCCTACAGGCTGCAGGTACAGGCTGCTGTACCAACAGTGGGGCTACAAAAGATCCTGCACGAAAACTTGTGGGAATTGTGTCCAGTCCTCATCCAAAATTTCCATCGTCACTTAACAGCAGAGAGGGAGTTTCTGTGACAGCCAAAAACATGGTACAGGATGGGAAATGAACACACCTCCGATATTCTTGGGGTCAAGCCTTGCACCCTCCTGGGGGCACAGCCTTGGGTTCTGTGGGCTGGAAGCTCGGTCTCAGGATGAATCTACTCTTGCCTCTTTATTGGCTTTTTTTCTTCTAAAAATTTTAACTTCTATAGCCAAAATTTCTTAGTTACTCTCTGAAGTGCTCAGTCACACGGTTGGCCAGGTCTCACCTGGATGCTGGCCAGTGGTTACATGTTTTCTCATTGAAGGAACCATGGTGATATCCAGCCATGCAGAGCCACTGCATAAACATCTGTTTTACTAAAAAACCCACATGTGTTTCACTACAAGCAAAAAATAATAAAAAAATCTTCATCACTGAAAAAGAAGATGGGAGAATGCAGGGGCAGGGAGCGGTTGAGGTTTCACAAGCTTTCCAAGCTGTTTCTGGGAATCACAAACCGCATTTGATTTTATGAATCAAATGCCCCTTAAAATTACAGCCCTCTCATCTCCTCTTTTCCTCCCCTCCTCATTCCCAGTGGTTAAATAAGGAAAATAAAATTTATAGATATACAAGAGACTTATTAAGAATAAAAGGACTGTTCCAGAGCAATACTGACATGAGGAATTTATATTCTCTGCTCGGGAGGTGCCAGTCCATGACATCCACATCCAGTTCGATCAACATTCCCGCTGTTGCACAGCAACCACTGCACATCCAAGAGCAGGAATATTGATGAGCTAGTCATTTTTCTCCTTTAAAACCTAAAACATCATGTCTTGTGAACTCACAGAATACTCCCAAGAGGTGCCACGCTGATTTTCCAATGTTTCCACTGCAGTAAGTCAAAAGTCTGTGCTGTTGAGTGAAGTATTTCACCTGCAGGTTAAACCTTTTTGGAACATGCTCATGACACAATAAACTGTGTGTGGTTTTCTAACACAGAGATCATTTTCTTGAACTCTTCCCACTGGAACTCGCTCCAGCAGGGTTTTTCCAGCTCATTTTTAGACCAGACCATGTAAAGTGCAGGTTTAATTTTCTCTCCCACTATAGCTCTTGTGGCAGTTCTTGAACTGTGCTCCATCACCTCTAATTTCAGCGATTTGTGCCCAGAATTTCTCCTGCAGAGGGTGAAGCTCAGGGCAAGCACAGGGCCATCGCTCCAGGAAGAGGAAACAATACAGAATGAGATAAAAATAATAATAATGGAAAAGACTGGGCACACAACCATTTCCCAGGCCAAAGTATCTCAATTGTTACATCAGATTCTCTCATCTCCAGGCATCTGCCGTGCTCTGATCTCAGCCTGTTCTGATTTTGATCTCTGTTTCATAACCTGAAGTGAAGATATACACTGCTATGCCCTTAAAGGACCAAACTTTGCCATGGATGATGGATAAAAATTGAGTTTTATAGTGATGTGAAGCATGAGACCTTAAAAAATAAAGTTAGGACCTTCCAGGACATTTCAGAAGCCATGGCTACAGTGGTGCATATTCCTGGGCTAGTAGAAGGCACCCCTGCAACAAGATGATCTTTAAGGTCCCTTCCAACCCAAACCATTCTATAATATACTTGTATTCACAATATATAGACACATACAGAAAGATGCACAAGTGCACATGAGTTAACCACTAAATGCTCTCTTTGATCATCCTCAAATCATTAAATTAATCCAACTGCAGTTCACGTTCACAAATTCCATAAAGATAAAAGGATAAAAGAAGGGGGTACATGAGCTGATGGTGGCCTTTTACACACAGATTCAGCAAGACCCCTGTGCCCCATGTGCCCCTCCCAGACTCCTGCCTGCTGTGGAGGTGCCCTTGACACCATCCATTTTATGGAAACTATTCCAGGAGTCTGGGAGCCAGAGCTGGTTCCTGGCCATGCATCCGGAGTGCAGGACAGAGGCATTCCCACTTTCCCCACAGCTCACTGAGCTCCTTAGAGCTGGCAGTGGATCTGTGGCACCTTCTGGCACAACACGAGATAAAATAATGATTTATTTATAAAGCAGCAGTGGGAGTTGTTGGGGTTTTTTCAAAGGAAAAGAAGGTTCTTGCAGCTAAGTCAGAGCAGCAGGGCAGGTTAATGGGATGTGATAACCCCCAGATAAGGGTTTACAGCTGACCTTTGCCAAAAAAGGGGAGAGGTAAAGGAAGGACGTTCAGGTCAGGCAGTGCTTCCCACCCCTGCAATACCTTGGGTTCTTCATGTTCTCAGGGACAGCACTGCTGGATTTTCTTTCACTTGCTTCAGACTGATTGTCAAATCAGATTTTTGGCTCTGGATAACTCAACCAGTGCTTAGAGGAAGCAGAAACATGTAACACGCACGTGAATTATTCAGTTATCTACCACTGCCTGCCTTCTTTCACAGAAGTCACCATTTAACCTTTTTTAAGCTACACTTGGCCCATCTATTTCTCACACCAGTGCAGAGCTCTGCTCCTATAAATTATGCCAAGAATTTTTTTTAAAATAATTTTTTTAAAAACATGATCCTCAAATTAAATCTGTAAATGAACAGAACCTTCCCCTCCAGGCAGGCTGATAAAGAGGACATGAGAAAAGCAGACCCAGGGAAAAGGCTGCACTTGCCACCAGTTTTGTTCTGAGCTGATGCTGATAAGGCACAAACACTATGCAAGTACAAGTTTTCATTTCCTCAACATCCTCCAAAGTGCTTTCCAGATTTAGCCTTCATGTAAACCACTCTGATACGTCCCCAGATGTACAGGGAGTGTCCATGTGCTCAGAGCAGCACCAGCCCTGCGGCACAGCAAGGGAGGAGAGACACAGATTCCCATCCATGTATTTTAGGGAATGAAAATCAGCTGAACCCATGGATCCACAGCCAGTTTAGCCACAGCACCAGGATTAATGACTTAACTTTCAAAAACATGGCAGGAAGATATTTTATCACCCAGATTCCAGGACTATTCCCTAAGGAAGTATTTCCCCATCCCTGGAGGGAGGATGGTGAGGGGACTAATCTATCACCCGAGAACTTGAAAACTGGCATGGATGGGGTTGGTTTTCCCAGATAAAAGTAGATCAATTACTTGCATAGCTACAAATTCATTTGTGAACTTGTACAGGGAGAAGGCTATGTTTGAGAAGGCCACAAATTCCAATATTCAGGGGATTGTTTGCATGGAAGGAACAGCAAAGAGCAGGGACCAGATTTTGAGGTAATTTCCCTCCTTTATTTTCAATTTTCCCTCCCACAACTGGGCCTAACTTGTATCCATAAGACTCTTGCACTGATGCCACCAACAAGGTTCAACACAACATATATAGACCTGTTTTTTCTCTCATTTAAAACAAGTTCCAATTTCATAATTTCTTTGTGATAAGCTCCTTCCCCATTCTCTAATTTCCTAGATTAAACCTGATTGGCTTCTAGAGGAATGTAAATGTTCTCTGTTCAGTACAGATCCCTCTGCTCATTTCTCTGGATGTATTTCCCTCCGATGTTTAGCACAATGTGACCTCTCACCACACAGAGCCACAGCCTCCCAGGGTGATGAAGTGTGACTAAATATCTTTTTTGGTTACAAAATTATAAGGCAAGATTATAAAATCAAAATTAAAGAGGACATATCACTTTCTTTTCACCTTTTCACATGGTGTGTGGTATGTCTTTTTTTTGCAGGGGGGGCAAAACAACTCTCAAATCCTGCCAGAAAATAAAAATGCAAAGAAAGGTTCCGAAATGTAGTTTGTTTTAAAAAGTGAGGCAATCCTGAGTGGCCCAGACAGTGAAATTCCAGCACAGCTCTGCTTTCTGTGCTCACGTGGGTTTCTGACCACCAAGGATGTCTTGCTCAACCTCCCAAATTTCAGAAACCCCAAACTAGGTGGGAGCAGACACAAAATACACATCTTCTCACCTCATTCATTAAGTCTCCAAAGTGCTGCAGAGCCCAGCAGCCCCCGCTCCCCAAGGCACCATGATTTCCTCCCCAGAACAATCACAAAATGGAGCTGAAATCCCAGCAAAGAGCTCCCTTTCCAAAACAAACTAGAACTCCTTGTTAGGCACCTTCACAAGAGGAGACAAACCACATTTTCTGATGTTCCATTAGAGGGCATCCTCGCATGTCCTTTTGTGGTCCGATGCTCCTAATTTATATCCTCTGCAATGCTTTGGGAAAGATCATAAGGAGACAGGAATGTTCAAATCCCCAAGGTTTTGCATCTCTTGTAATTATATTAAGAGTTTAAATTTGTGTGTTAGTTGGTTCTGTATTTCTCACCCTCACCAGAAGAGGTAGATTTTCATTATTTTTCCACACATGAGATGTGAATAAGCTGGACACACCACCACAGAACTAATTTCAAACTCCAGGACAGGTGAAAATCACACTTGAAACACAATGAGGGGCTACAAAAGGTAAGTTTGATCACATGTTTTGAACCAAGAAATAAAAGTGTATATTCTCAAAAACTGCCGAAGACAAAAGCTCCACTGCCAAAATACAACGTGGCAAGTGCTCAGCCCCAGCAGCAGGAGCCAGACCCGAGCTCCAGGAAACAGGGAGCTGCTGTACCAACAGCCACTGCTCACACCCACATACTCAATCTTTAAAAAGTCAGGTTTAAGACAGTTTACTAATGCAGGTACAGATAGATACAGACACAGTTTACGACCAGCAGTCCCCTTAAAATCAGTAAGAAGCCCCTTGGTAGTAAAATCTACTTGTAGTGATAAATATTTTCTATACTGGGCTGTGACATGCATGAAGCACCTGGAGGTGCACTGAAATCAGCTCAAGGACTGAAGGCACCAGAGGATCTAAAGGTAATAATATTGGAAATTAAGAAGTCTAAGATAAGAAATAGGAGTTGACACAACAACATGAAAATACAGCTACGAGACAGATAATTCAGTTATAATAAATTACTATCCTATCTGACTTAAAGCAGAATGTAAAAGTGCTCCTGTCACACAGGCTGACAAATGAACTTCTGACTGCTGAAATGGAAGATTAATGAATAGACACAACAGACATGAAACAACTTACGAGGATCCTGGGCTGGCTGTTGGCGGGGGACCTGGAAAAGTGACAGAAGAAAAACAGCAGGATGAGTTATGGTGAGGTGGGAACAGGAAGCTTTTGAAAAGCTTTTAAAAGATAAAAGCAACAGTCTGTCATGTGGGATGTGGTTCGTGTAGCTGAGCAGAGGAGTGGCAGCTCCTCAGGCCCAAAGACAAGCCTGGATCCTGCAGCACTGATGGGCTGCAAGAGGAGGGTAATAAACAGGTGAGGAGCTCAGCCCCCCATTCCAAACTGCCTTAGAAGAACGTCTAAGGATTAATTTCTTATCAAAAATCAGAAAATGTGGGAGGTTTATGAAAAAATACTATGAAACTCATCACATAGATCATTCATTGTGTCCCGTTTCTAAGAGGATTAAACAGCATTCTGTGCAAATATCTTCATCTCCATGAGTTATTTCCTCCTGATTGTGGAGGAGGAGAAAACACACTAAACCTGTTTCTTGTTAGGAATCTTCTCAGCTGTAAGATCAGCTCTGAGGGCAGTTATTTCAACATAAACTTGGAAGAAAAAGTGCTTATTTTACCTGACAGGCACCTATGTATCTCAGTACCATGCCCTCAGTCTGTCGTGCAAGCTGAAATTTCTCACTCACAAAGGACAAAGGTCACTCAGGCACTTAAGAATAAAATGTTTTCTCCCCTCTGGCCTGAATCCAGTCAGGTAACATATTAATGGGGTGTCCAGCCTGGAGAAAAGGAGCCCCAGGGGGGACCCTCTTGTTCTCTGCAACTCCCTGACAGGAGGGTGGAGCCAGGTGGGGGTCAGGTTCCTCTCCCAGGGAACAAGGGACAGGACAAGGGGAAATGGCCTCCAGTTGTGACAAGTGTGGTTTAGACTGGATATTCTGGAAAAGTTCTTCATGGAAAGGGCTGGAACAGGCTGCCCAGGGCAGTGGTGGAGTCACCAACCCTGGAAGTGTTCAAAAAATGTGTGGATGGGGCACTTGAGTGGATTAGTGGTGAACATGACTGATGGTTGGACTTGATGATCTTAGAGGGCTTTTCCAACCTTAATGATTCCATGACACTACTACATCAGGGTGTTCATTTTCAGTGGACAAACACACCTTTCCCAGTGCTTTCCAAAGAGAGAACTCACCAAACTTCACAAACAGCACCCCGGTGGTGGACACAGTCTTCCTGCCGTTGGTGGCCACGCACTGGAAGTAGCCGGTGTCTGTGGTGTCCAGGTTCCGTATCCTTAGGCGGGACCCATAGCTGGTGGCACGGAAGGAGATCCTGCGGGGCTCCTGCACCACCGGAGCGTCGTTCTTCAGCCACCGGACCGTGGGAGGAGGATTCCCAGAGACCTTGCAGTGCAGCTCTGCCGTCTGGCCCAGCGTGGTGGTGATGTTGTTCATGGGCTCATCCAGAGTCAGGAAGTAATCTGTGACACAGAGGAAAAAAGGTGGATAAAGAGCTCCAGAGCAGGGAATGTCATTCTGAAGAAAGCTCTGAATGTCTTTGAAGGGAAACAAAGTACAGTGACAAAAGTCACTGTCAGGTTTGCCTCTATTTCTTCAACATCATCCAATTTGACTTTATTTAACACAGAGAAAAGAGGTAACGCTGCTTCTCTTTTTGCTTTTATTTTTTCTTTTTGCCAACCAATAAATGTGAAAAACATGTATCAGGGTTCCAGCTGCTCATTCAGATGCAGACCTGCCTGCCTCTGCTTGTGTTTGGATCCACAAAATATAGGAATATATGAAATTAATCGGTCAGAAGTGAAGATCTTGTTGCCCAGAGAGATTGTGGATTCCCCATCCCTGGAAGTGTCCAAGGCCAGGTTGGACAGGGCTTGAAGCAACCTGGGCAAGTGGAAGGTGTCCCTGCCCATGGCAGGTGGTGGGACTGGATAAGCTTTAAGGTAATTTCCAACCCAAACCATTCCAGGATTCTCTGATCCTGTCTTGGAGTCATTTTTAACTGACTCACAAAGAAGTGCAGACAGTGTGTTGTCAATGACTTTGTAATCACTAACTGCAAATATGAGGAATAAGGATCATATCCAGGAGAAGGAGAATTTCTTCTCAGTCAGTATGTCCATTGCTAAGAGCACTAAACTTTATCTTCAATCTGAAATACGTCTCATGATAGAAAAATCAAATTAAATCAAAATTAAGCATAATTAAATAAAATTTTAAAAATATCATTAAATCAAAATTAACCTCTTCTAATCCATTCCCAAGCAATGTCTTCTCCTGTCAAGGTCTATTTCTAGTTAACCGTATTCAACACTTAATTAAATCCTCTAAAGGCAGAGAGCGAGAGGGATTGGGAATGGGGAATGGAATACTCAGGCTTTCATCTCCACATCAGACGTTCAAACCTAAGGATGGTCATTAGTGACCCAAAGGATTATCAGGCCCAGGCTGCCTCAGCAGGGCAGGCAAGGAATGGGAAATCCAGATTGTATCCAGCTCCTGCACTCTCAGAGCCAGCCCAGGAGCTCAAGAAAAGCCTGTATTAGTAAGTGAACTTGGAGTCCTGTGATCCCAGAATGGTTTGGGTTGGGAGGTACCTTAGAGATCATTCTTATCCTCTACCAGGGACATGGGCAGGGACCCCTTCCACTAGACCAGGTTGCTCCAAGCTGCCTTGAGCACTTCCAGGGATGGGAATTCCACATCCTTGCTCTGTGCTGCTCATGCTCCGCTGTTCTCAGGTCCAGCTGCTGCTCACTCCAGCAACAAGCCTTCCTAGAGGACTGGAAAAGCCCTGCAGCGTGCAGAGAACCAGCTCAGCCAACCAACTCACCTGAGTAAGCCACTTCCCTAATTATTTATTGTAATCATGGCTTTACCAGCTACTCCCTTCATTATGGTTTGTGTAGAGCACTATCTCTTCCCTTTGTATTCCATCTGTTGAACATGCCAGCGCTTCCCTGGATTTGCACAGCACTTTGAACAGGGCGTCCCTGTCCTCAGCTGGTCCCCAGGAGCCACTGAGGACAAACATTTAGCAAAGAGTCCCTGCCACATGATCTTTTTTCCACATTTATGTGGAAAAACCCCAACCTTTTAATGTGCAGGTATGAAACCACTTCTCCCAGGCAACAAGTGACAGGATGAGAGGGAACAGCCTCAAGTTGTGCCAGGGGAGGTGTCAATTGGATATTAGGGAAAACTTCTTAATGGAAAGGGTTGTCAAGCACTGGCACAGGCTGCCCAGGGCAGTGGTGCAGTTCCCATCCCTGGAAGTGTTCAAAAATCGCATGGATGTAGGACTTGGGGACATGGGTTCGTGGTGAATGTGGTGGTGCTGGTTGAGGATCTTTTGCAACCTTAACAATTCCATGATTCTATGCAAATACAGCTGTTTCTATGCTCCCTTGGATCCAGTTAGTTAGGAAATGCATGTAAGGGGTTAGAAGGGCAGAGATCCCAGCCCTGGCTGCAGACAGACCACAGGGTCCAGCAGCTCTTTCCAGGGTGTCAGATTGGCTTTTCAGCTCCCCGAGATCATTCTCCAAGTTCCATCTCAAGGCCAGAAATGTTTCTGACTTGCCATCTTAATAACCTCCCTGGGAAGCACAGTTTAAGTCAGCATGGATTCTCTCCACAATCTGGGTTTAATAAAGTCCCACTAACAGCCTGGAACTGGAGAACCGCAGTTAATTATCCAATGTAACATTTCTATACCACAGCCATTTATATAATTCCTGATAATGTTTCAGAGGCTGCTCCAGACATCCACAGTGTAACAGGGAAAAAGGTCCTGTGGAATACAGGAGAGGCAAATAGAGGAGTAAGGATGTAGGGCAGGTTTCCAAAGGCTGGAAAAGGATTTTAAGGTATCAGTAGCAAGTGTAAGTCAGTGAAAAATGAGGGCTATAATCAAGAGCTATGGGACAACTTTTCTGTAGCTTCTGACTCCTCTAATTGTTCTCTACCTTCCTCCTTGAGCTACCACAGAAACACCAAAACAAAATGCATCTGCTAAACTCAGCTTAGCTTAATCCTCAAATCCATAAATTAGGCACCTGAATCATAAATCAGATCAAACAGCTCACCTGAGACGAGATTTAAACAGGGTAGGTTTCAAGCCATTGGAAGCTTCATGAGAAGATGTTTCTCACAGATAAAGCAGTTCTGGGATCAAAAACAAGCTCCCAGAAAACCCTGGATGTTACTGAAGCATACAGAATTACGAGCATTCCTCCCCTGGCATGCACAAAAGCCATCCATCACTGTCCTTCCCTGGTGTTAAGCGGCCGAAAATAAACAGTTTTATTGTTATTAATTGTATCAAACTCTCACCTACCAAAGCCCATCAAAGGAGAAATTCGTGGCTGTGAGGGTGGTGAGGCCCTGGCACAGGTTGCCCAGAACAGCTTTGGCTGCTCCATCCCTGGCAGTGCCCAAGGCCAGGTTGGATGGGGCTTGGAGCAACCAAACCATTTCACCATATTTCACCTGACAGTCCCTCTGCCATCAAGCAGCTCCCCAGATGCCCAGAGTCGATTTCCTCTGACCTAAAGAACAATTTCTTAGAAACGGGATGGTTCTTATGGACAAAGTAATTGCTGCACTTCTGAGAATGAATCAGTCCAGTGGCACTGGCCTTTGGAAAGTCTGAGTTTAATCCTGGCTCTGAGTAGTCTTGGGTGAATCACTTCAGCTGTGATTTTTAGAGGAGCCAAGGGGAAGTAGACACCCAAAGCCAATCAAAGCTCACATGGGATTTGTGCAACCAAGGCCTTTTAAAAACAGCCTTAAACCTTTTGGCTCAATCTCTGCAGCTATAAAGTGAGGATAATAATCCCTCTTACATCATGGGGAGGCTGCTATGGACATTAATGAGATAATGCTCATAAAGCACTTTGAAGGTGAAAAGTGCTATGGTGGGATAAGCACTGTTATTATATTTTAAGTTAAATCTCAGGGTTTCAAGCACATAACAAAACCCCATCCATATTTAAGAGCACCACTCTGTAAAAACATTTGGGAAACGATTTAATTTACAGAAGTAGGGGAGAATGGCCTGAAAGAGCTCTAAATAAAATTTAGCCCACCTATAATTTAATAATAGCCCAACTGATTTTTTTTTAATTTGTAAAAACAATTTATTGCTGGGCCCAGACCCCGAATGCCAAGTTTCAGCCCACAGAGAGTTTTTTTTTTAATGGCTGAGTTATAAACCCTTGAAAAATGCTGACAGCCCCTTTACTGGAGCAGCACTAGCGGGTGCCCTATAATGAACTTTTAAATGACTTGAGATAATATCTGGAAAGCCAAGCCTGAAATATATTTCTGGGTTTGAGCCATTGCCAAGGCAAACACAACACATCATAAGTCATCTTCATGATTCTGAGCACATAAATTGGAGACACTGCACATAAAACCCAAATATTAGGTATCTTTCATGGCCAAACTTTTTGCTGGTTTGATGTTACAGAGCGGCAACAGCTGTGCAAGGATGAAATGGAGAGAGTTGCGTGTCTCAGAAGAAGAAAAGTGTGTGGATTTCCACAGCTCTGTCTTGACATTGTTAAATAGGAGCCTGCCCAGTGTAATAAATCCTCAAATATTCTACTACTTTTAAGTGGAACCCAGGTGGCTTTCAAAATAAAAGCTCGTCCTGGCTGGCCAAGGAATGTTAATCTCCTGTGTGACCACATGGTTACTCTATCTTAAATTACCACAGACACATCTTAGGGCAGTAACACCCTCTCTGCTTGCAGGGGATTTTGCTGGCCACAGGGAGACCTTTATCCCCCTCAGCACTGTGTGTGCTGCATGTTTCTGATTTCACAAGGTGTTTAAAGCACGATGGGGATGCAGGATTAGACCCTGAAAGGGTCATTTTATGAGAAGAGTTGTTGTTTCACTTATCCTTTTCTTTTTGCCCTTGTGATCTTTCCGAATATTCAAAGAAAAGCTAAAATTAAAGTCTCTGATCCATCCTAAAATAGCTTTAATCCAGGTGCGCCAGAAACTGGTGTACCAAGTTAGTTCCATTACAGATGGGGAGCAACACACCTCCCTGGAAAGGAGAATCTCCAGACCTTTTCTGAAGCAAATCTGCAGCTGTGGGGACACCATTTCCAGCTGTTGGACGGGGCAACTTGTTTAATTCTGGATTTGAAAATTCAGACCTGCACTGCAGCACATAAAGCAACCACCTGACCTGGCTGGAGTAAGGCAGGTGGGACACCAGTCCCACAGGCTGCTTATGGCATTTACAGAATCCTGGAACGGTTTGGGTTGGAAGGGACCTTAAAGCTCATCCCGTTCCACCCCCTGCCATGGGCAGGGACACCTTCCACTAGACCAGGCTGATCAAGCCTAATCCAACCTGACCTTGAATTACCTTTGTGAACCAAAAAGTTTAGCAGTTCCCTGGTTCTTTGTCATACCATGCACTGGAAAGAAGAAATGCCAAAAATGTCTCAGTCCGTGACTGCAAGACAGATTTGTTTAGGGATTGATAACACAAAGAGTTGGAAACCTTTATCTAAAAGGAAGAGCCTCTTGGGCATGTCAGAGGGTCTGACACATTCTGTTCCATTTAATAACTTAGCCTGGAAAGCAGCATTTTCATTCATTCAGAGCTCTGGATTATCCACAGGAGTCCAGTGTGATGCTACACTTGGAAGTGGCCCATACTCACAAGTATCAGCACCACCACTGAGCTCAGCCTGCTGGAAATTTTCTGTATGTAATTACAAAATCTCCAATTGTCTCTGGAGAAAATCGAAGGGAAACCTTCTGCGCCTTTGTTTGCCCAGCTAAATTTCCAAGGAGGTTCCTCAGAGGTGTGTGTGTGCAGGACTGAATTTGGGATGCATATGGAAGCTGGGCTTCCTCTTCCCAAACCCATCCAGAGGCCTCAGAGACACCCAGGATAACTCCCTGAACCCAAGCAGGCTGCCTGAGGCTTGGTGGCTCTGCACATCTCCACGGGTGACACTCACTGTGCTTGGGATTCTCAGAACCAATTGCTCCTTTCTGATAATTAGCAGCTTAGAGACAGCCCTGGGCCACAGGGAGGGAGGGAAACCAGATTTCCAAAAAAAGATCTGCAACCTGAATCCTACTGCTTTTATGGGACCTGGACAACTCACCCCCCTCCACGGCACTGTGAACTCCTCATGTGCATTTGAGAGGTGGCATCTGCCTCTCCTTTTACTGAAACTCTGAAGTTTAAGGACAGATGTCTCGGAGGGCTCCGATCTGGAGAGGGGAAATGAAGCTTTTCTTTACTCAGGAACCAGTTTTATAGCACAAGTAGGAAGCCTCTAAACTTTATCGCCCCAAAAAAGTGATTTGGAGTAGGTAAACAGACGTCCACATCCATCCATAAACCCAACTACTGAAAACCATCAAGGGATTTTGTTGTCACTTTAGAAGCTGCTCTGCAGTAAAGAGCCTTGTAGAAAAAGTGCAGCATTAAAGGGAGGGTGCATGGAAAGGTATGTGCCCCAAGATTAATGCTGCAGAGTCAAAGAAAAGCTGTTATTTCTGACATTTTGACATAGCATCACTTTAGGATCTGGTTCTTATTAGCCCTTTCTGTGCCTTTTAAAGCTCTATTTTTTTTTAAACCAAAAATGTCAGGAAATTTGGACCAGAAACGTACAATAAAACACGTCCCTTGACCCTCTGATCTATCAATCTTTCAAATAAACAAAGATAGCTGGATGAGCCAGGAAAAGGTTATTATATATAGTTACCTTATGGATAATGGTCAATATTCACTGCACACACTCAGCTCATGGAAAAAAATCCAACTTAAGTGAAGGTTTTTGTGAAAGATTTTTGCCATGAATGCCCCAAGTTACTCAGGGTTTCTTTTTCGGGTTGTGTTCTGTGACCTTTGAATTTCACACCCTGTATTATTTATAAATGAGACATTCAAGAAACACAAATTCTCAAATAAAACCATACACTCTGTCAGTGGAAAAGCAAACAAAAGGAGCTAATGTACTGTGGCTAAAAAAATGTTCAAACAAAGTAGCAGTAATTTACTGCCTCGCTACTCACGGGACCCCACAAATCGAATCAGGATCCTGAGCCCCATCAGGGGACCTTGATTTACCCAATATCCCCCAGATAATAAAGGAAAATAAAAAAGTAAATTGTGCATGAATGTGAAAGCTGTAATTCTTCCCCTTTCACCACACGGATCGAATTCACATGCAGTGATTTCAAAGGAGAATCTGGAAATCTCCAAAGAGCTGGGGCCAAAGGCAGCGGCCTCGATCCACCTGGTTTTCCCTGCGTTTGGTTTTGTTTATGTTGTTTAAGATGTAGTTTGCCTAAGAGTCAAATTCTCCCTGGGAGATAAGAAAGATTTTCCCTACAAGAACTCACAGCCAGGTCATTTCTCTGCCTGGAAAGATGATCTGAGGGGCAGCTTTAGCCTGGATTTGTCAGGAAGGATGGCAGAGCTTCCCCTTGGAAAATCCCAGACCCAAAGGGTCCACCAGCACCTGAATGTCCTGGAGATCCTTCCTTGTGCTGTAGCCATGGTCCAGCCCACCCTGCCAGGGAATGTTCTGCTCACACAAGGATCTCTAGGAAGTTAATGACACATTCCCAAGTGCTGCACCACTCCCATTCCTTCCACAGTTATTTCCTGCTGAGGTTCCCCAGACCATCCCAGGGGGATGCTTGCTACAGGTGATCCCTCTATAGATACGCCTTGAATACTAAGGATAAATCCCAGATTAACCTCAAACTATTGAGTGATTTGGGCTGCATTTTGTAAAATCCCAACTCCCACTGCCAAGCTCTCCAGGGAATGTTTGCCTTTCCTGGAGCCCCATGGCACTGCCAAGTGCTGACTGCAAGGTCTGTGCCACATGGAGAGGCTGGGAGTGGTGGGAGCTCAAACCCTGGGCTTGGGATCATGGATGTCTGTAAATGGAAACGGTTCCCAAGCCCTGAACCATTCCAAGGTTTTATCATTGTTTTCCAAAGCTGATAGGCCGTGGAAGGGAAAGGCAAACAGGCAGTATCAATCTGCAACACCTCACACTAATAGTTTTCTTTGGAAGCTGAAGGACCAAGTGAAGATCCCAGGAGGAGGAGGAGGAGGAGGAGGAGGAGGAGGAGGTACCAGCACTCCAGCTGCACTCCAGCCCCAATGTCCTCAGCTCCAGGACACATCCTTGGGCATGGCCATGATGGAACAAGCTCCGGAAGAGGCCACAAGTGGGAATGGGGGACCAGGAGAACCCATCAGGGGAACGACTCCATCGTTCTCTCTCAGTCCTGCAGAACGAAGTCACTGAAGTTGAATCCTACTCACAGTTAAAAGAAAATAATATTTCAAAGCTGACTCTTTCTTGGCAAAGACTCCAATATTATCTTAGCCTAAGGATGGAGAGATCCCAAACAATTCCTCCACTGTACAGACGTAAATAGGCTCTCACTCAAATTCAGGCCTATGTCACTGTAAATAAACCCAGGTCTGAGGGAAGGAAAAGCTTCCCCTTCCACCATCATTTCTGTGGAAGAGAAGCAGCTGAAGGAAGGGCTCTTCACCTTTCTAAAGAAGGAAAAGAAGAGCTGATAGTAAATTAGAAGCTGCAGGCTCCCCCAGCCTGAGGGAATCTCAACCAGCAACTTGAGGTGAAAGGCTTCACATGCTGCCACTGACACCTTGAAATGGGTCTTCTCCTACCACCAGAGCTCCCTTTTTTCCCCGAAATTCACTTCTTTTTCCTTACATAATTAAATATCTATTGGATCATATTTTCATTTCTCTTTTTCCCTCGTGGCATTCCCTCTGCATCCCGTGGTTTAGCAGTGGGAAAAGAGAGAGAAATGCTCACAGCTAAATCCCCCCTGTTTTAGAAGTGATTATTTTTTTATTTTTTATGCCCAGTTTGTTTGTTTTTTTAAGGTTTTGGTGAGAAACCACCTCCTCCCTCCCATCAATCGCTGCTTTCAACAGCTCTTCACGGGTGGCTGCGTCTCTTTTAAATTCATTTCCTGCTAAAAAGAATAAACAGGCAACTGTTTAATGCTGTCGATTTGGCTTATTTAATAGAAATTGAAACCTGAATAGGGCTCAGTTGTAAGATAATCAGTGCAGAACTCACTGAGAGCAGGGGAAAGCAGCAGATTAAGTCATTATTTCAAAATGCAGAATATTATTATCAAGACTCTGAGCTGCACCTCCTTCCCAAACATACGGGATATAGTGGAGATGCTGATTTCCAAAAGGCAGCAGGTAGAGTTGGAGCCACTTAGAGCAGGCAGCCATTTAATTGGGAAATTTGGCTGGGAACCACTTTCATGTGGTGAACTTAATAGGCTTTAAACTGAGTTTTACTGCGTGACCTCCTGGCTGAGTGCAGCAAAGACAAGTGGATGTTGATTCCTTGAGATGCTTGTTTGCAAAAGAAATGGAAACTAAGTGCACACCTAATTTTCTCCTCTGAGGTTTCAACTCCCCAGGTCAGCATGTGCTTTATACAAGACCTTCAGCAGAAACAGCAGCTCCCACATTAAAGTCCCTGTTCTCTCCCAGACAAGACAAAACCTGTGTGTGCCTCTCTTTGCTGGGAGGAGAACCCGCCCCTCTGACTCAGCTTTTGCATTTCAATGCCATATGTAAATCCGTGTTTAGGTGTGGGAGCTGACAGCAGCCTGAATGCTAATCAGCTCCAGCAAAGGGGCCGGTAATCCCCCAGGAATGCAGGATTCAGCCCAGCCAGTGGTAATTGCTGCATTCCAGGTGGATTAGGAGCCTGGAAGTTCATTTTACCTGTTTCTGACAATACACAGAGCCCAGGAACAGGTGCCATGGCAGTAACGTGGAAAATGGTTCAATTACTAATGGAGAGGTCAGGCTCAGCTGGCACAGAAAGTGTCAGCTCTGCTTTGACTGTACAAAGTTTTGCCTTCTCTCTGCAATTCCTAAATTTTGAGTGTTTGTGGCCTTAACTTGCATTTTCTAGGCCACTTAGTTATTTCCTACATTTTGAAAAAACACAGAAAGCTGCCAAACAAGTAAAGAAACACTGAAAGAGGGTAGATTAAGATTGGATATTAGGAATAAATTCTTCCCCAATGTGGCTTTTTACAAGGGCATGAAGTGACAGGACAAGGGGGAATGGCTTCCCACTGCCAGAGGGCAGGGTTAGATGGGGTGTTGGGAAGGAATTCTCCCCTGTGAGCACGGGGAGGCCCTGGCACAGATTACCCAGAGAAGCTGTGGCTGCCCCATCCCTGGAAGTGTTCCAGGCCAGGTTGGATGGGCCTTGGAGCAACCTGGGATAGTGGAAGGTGTCCCTGCCCATCAGGGGGTGGAACGGGATGAGCTTTAAGGTCCCTCCCAACCCAAACCATTCCATGATCCTGCCTGGGCAGACCACTGCCTTCACTTCTCTGCAGCTTTGGGATGTTCCCTGAGCACAGCCCGGCCCTGTCACAAGCACCTGGATGAATCCCTGCAGTGGGATAAGGCATCCAGTCTGGCAGCACCTTCTTTCAGCAATTTGCTGTGACTTGGGAATTCTCTGCTTACTGATTACAAGCTTTTCTCCCTATCCCACCACAAAACACCAGCCCTTTGACTTCTGTCTTCTCCACTGTGTCCTGGATCACCAGCAAGTCCTGCTCCTTCCCTACTGGGAAAGCAGATGTGAAAGAATCAACCCAAAGTACTCAGAACCACATATTCTCTTCACACTAAAGCACAGAAAACATATTTATGCGTAAACATAAAGCATTATGAACACATGTTCAAAAAAACATTAACAAAATACAGACAAAAACAGTTGGAAAAACCATCTGTGGCAGAATTCCACTATGGGAAATTTCCAGCTAAAGAGTAAATGGTTGGCAAAGTTTGAAGCAAATGAAAGGAGTGGTTGACAAATTGCACTCCACTGGAATGGTTCATCAGAAGCATTTCAAAGGCCACATTGACTCAGGACCTCCATCCACTGCCTTCCAATAACCCTGGAGGAATCCGAGCAATTTGACTTAAATAATTAGTGGTGTATCATTTACACAATCGAGGGCAGTGAGAAACATCCCTTTTCTTACAACATATACCCTTCACAGAGCTCCCAGTCACACATAGTCCCCACCTGCAAATGTATTTCCCCCTCTATTATTAAGCCTCAAAATTTCAGAATAATCATGCCAAGGCAAACTGACTGCCCAGTGCTTGTGAATTGTGAGTCCAAAGCCTAACATCCACCAGACAAAACGTGAAGCAGTTCATAAACCAACAGAACTCACATCTTGAAATATTTTTGTCATGTGGAACATTTTACTGATACAAGAAACAAACACAGCAATCTCCAGAAATCACAGAACCACATGTAATTAAATGCCAAAGGATTACAAGGCAAACCTGGTTTATCTGAAATGTCCCCTCACCCCTTTGTTTACTGACTTGTTCAAGAATTGGGGTTTTCAAATCTGATTTCAGATGCTTCTACGTATTTTGTGTACTCTTACCTTTATCTAATTCACTGGAGATGTTCCATGACGATGTGGGCATGAAATCAGCAACAACTGAGGAATTTGCTCCTGGAAGGGAAAAAGAGAAAAAACAAGAGATGCTGTTAATATATCAATCCTACATGATCAGGAATAAAGTTGTGGCATAGTAATGACATTATTTGAAGAGCAGCAGCTATTAAAATGCTGGCAGGCTGAGACAGATGGGCAGCAGGACCAGCCAAGTGGAAAAAGGCAGCAGGCCAGTGCTGCAGCTTTTTTGGCAAGACTGTTCACTGGGAGACCTTGTGCTAATTAAGCAGCCAATCCTGGGGATGTGTTTGGCCCACCTTAAAATCCCTCCATGAGTTTTACAGAGGCAGAATGACTCTGCAGTGTGAAGAAAACACCAAGGCTATGAGGCTTCTCAAAGTGTTATCTATTACTATTTACAAGCGATTTTAATCCTGCAAACCACAGGCACAAGAAGAGACACTTAATGCACTGAAGTTAACAGGGCTACTTGTATGGAAACTCCTCCTATGACTCATGTAAACAGGGGCTGGACAGACTCACCTGATCACCAGCAGCATTTGCTCATTGCTGTGATAATTCTTTACTTCTCAAGCAAAAGCTGAATGGGGACTTAAGTCTTTACTTGTACTTTTACCTAATTTTAACAGCTGTAGGGAGGATGGTGTTAAGGGAAATGCCAGCACGAGTCCAGCCTGAGGTCTAGGTCATGGTAGAACACTCCCTGTATCCAAACATGGATGATTTCATCCAACACCCATATAGGACTCTGGGAACTGTGGCCATCCATGGCAGCTGCCACATCCCAGCAGGCTCCAGGGATTAATGCACATGTCTAAGAGCTTTAGTGAGTGACGGTGGGAAGGGTGGGAAGAAGGGATGTGCACACACATTCCATGGCATGGAAAAGCAGTGCACCTCCTAATTCCCTGTGTCCACCCAGCCCTAGGAAGCCTGACCTCAAAAATGAGGAGAGCGATGCTGGATACAGCCCCAAATGTGGGAGAGGAGAGGGGATTTGAAATAAAACCAAGCAGTGTTCAGTGTGAAAAGATTCACTACAAATTACCATCCTGCAGCCCAGTCCTGCACCCTGGATGGGTGCCCAGTGCTGGGTGATCTCACTTGTCCCAGAGGTGCAGAGAGTCAGGGGCTGAGTGTCAGATGAGACCATGTTTTGAAGTGTATTTGTTTTACTTTGACACCATCCCTTCAGCTTATTCCCAGTTTTCATTTGCAAAAAGTGGCATTGCAAGGACATGCAAAGATGTTCTGCCTTATCTGACCCACTAGCAATTTCCTATCTCATGAAAAAATCCTGAGAACATTGTGAGCACCGAGGTACAAATGCAGGAGCCTTCGGTTCAGACACTTGTTACAAATATGGCCCTGCTAAAAGCCCACCTGGTAGCATTGCTTATTTAACACTCTGGCAAGCACTTCCAATGTAAACAGTAATTGGAAGGCATTATAACTCACCTCCAAACACAGCCCAGCCTGTGCAGATACATAGGGCAGGAACCACTGCTGGGGACAGATCCTGGGCCCAGGTCAAGTGGAACAGCAAGGGACACGCCTTCACACACGCTGAGATTTTGGCCCCCTGGGCCCATCCCTCCTTGTTACAGAATCCTTTAGGCTGGAAAAGACCTCTAAGATCATGGAGTTTAGCCTTTGACTGCTCAGCACCTTGCAGTCAGAGTTGCAGAATGTTCTGTGCTGGAAGGGACCCACTGAATCCAACTTTTAAATGAATGGCCATACGAGGATCAAACCCACAGCCTTGGTGTTACTGGCATCATGCTCTGACCCACTGAGCTAATGATCGTTCTCGACTTGCCAGTAACAGCTGAGCTTCTCATCTAAGCTGAATGTTTGGCTTAAACCTGCAGGGTTTAAAGAAGACTGAGCAGATCCAGTGCCAGTGTCACCCTCGTGGTGACCGGGATCATCCAGGACACTGAGGTCAACGGGTTTGCTCTGAGGATAAAGCTGAGATGGGGGGCAGGTGACAAAGAACCAAACACTGGCCAGGACCTGGCCGGTGTCAGGCTGGTACCCAAGGTTTGGATGCTCCATCTCCTGTCTCCCCTGTGTCCTGATTTTTCCATCTCTCCCACCCAAAACGGGGCAGCTCCTCTAGGCCTGTGATAAAACCCCTCAGAGACAGGGAGCTGAGGTGCTGTTACTCCCTGCTGAAACCAAACTGGTTCATCCCTTATGTCACAGGGCGCTGCTCAAACCCACAAATAACCGGTTACATCATTCCCACCACTCACACATTCATATTTGGCACTGGACCATATATTTTCCATAGGTACTTTTGTTCACTTGGCAATATTTCAGTGTTAAGATCCCACAAAAGAACCATATTCTGCAAACAGGTAATACATTCACCAAAACAAAAGTACTACCAATGCTATGACCACATGAGGTATTTTGATATTTAAAACTCCAGGGTGTTCAAATTGATGTTTGCTCAAACAGGCTTTGAAAACTTCACCATGAGTCTCACACAGCAGATGTCCATCATCTTATCTACAAAGGAAACCATATTACAAAACCAAACTTTACTGTTTGTGAGATAGTTCTCCAGGCTGGCAACTGGGAATTTTCTGATATCCCTCAATTAAAGCTCAGACTGGAGAGCAAAGCATTATTGTGTCCTTAGTAAATGTTTAATTTGACTGAAAGAACATTCAGAGCAGTTACACCGTGTAGGAACACATCACCCAACCAAAGCAGAACACAAAAGCCTCCCAGAAAAGAAGTCCACGAGACATGCCTGGATTTAATCTCTAACTGTGCTGACTCAGGACTGCTGAGCATGGAAGTGACAGCAGTGACGCCTCTCCTTGGAAAAGCTCTGTTGTAACTCCAGGCCAGGTGACTCCCAGCCAGCCATGGAAAGGGATGAGTCAGGGATGGGGGAAGGATCAGAGCCTCATCTCAGCAACCATATCCCTGATCCTCACTCAGTAAATGTCTCCAGGAGGAAAATGGGTCTAAAAAACCAGGAATGAGAAGGATTTTTCTCCCTTTTGGGACTCACCATGTATGGTGAGTCCAAGAGCTGGAGCACCAGGAAGGTCACACTGAATGCAAGACACCTACAGCTATTCCACACAGGGTGTGGAGAGGAGGGAAGCAGAGCTCAGCATCCATCCCTCCAATGGCCCATCTGCCCACTTCACTCACACCCCTCACCTCTAAACCAACTGCTCCCTTTATTCTGTGAATCCCATAAAGGGCATTTACACACAGCAACTTGTATTGGGGCACTGCTGTCACCAGTACAAAATAGGGGAAAAAATCTGATTAATATTAGAATGACAGAATCATCCAGGTTGGAAAAGACCTCCAGGATCATCGAGTCCAGCTTGTGCCCGATCCCCACTGTGTCACTCAGCACTGAGTGCCACATCCAGTCTTTCCTTGGGCACCTCCAGGGATGGGGACTCCACCACCTCCCTGGGCAGCCCCTTCCAATCCCTGACCACCCTTTCCATGAGGAAATTCCTCTTGATGTCAACCTGAACCTCCCCTGGCACAAGAGGCCATTTCCTCTTGTCCTGTCAATATTGCAACTGAATTTGGAATGAAGAGTTTAAAAGTTAAGTTCTTAATCCTTAAAAATCCCCTCATGCCCTGCTTTAACTTCAACTTGTTTGGGAAAAGAGTCAACCTGAGAAATGCGATCAGCAGAGAGAACCATTATCCCGTTAAGATTTTATTTATATATGGAATCATTGCAGATGAATGATGATTCTTATCCTTAACACTGGGAAGATGATTAGCTGTTCAAATCTCTCTGACTATTAAGAAACATTGGGTTTAAGTTAATGAGAAGTCACAACAGACAATTAAAACCCTGTGAAAAGCCAAGTCAAGTGTATTCAAACACACTCCCCACAGAGAAGTTGGCTAATAGCTGATTTTATGACCAGATTGCATAAGTGTGGAGTGAATTTCACATGTCAGCCCTTGTAAAGCCTTTGTGACTAAATAAACTTCAATAAGGTTTACAAAAAGCTGCCTCTCTGTGCAATGCATTTTAACATGAACTAAAGGCAGTCTTAGCCAAAATGGGAAGGAGGAAGGTAACTGAGACGACACCAAGCCCAGAAATGAATGAAGAGTTTAATGGGGAAGAAAGTTGCTGTACCGAAACGAAGCAGAGAGCAAAGGAAGCAGAGATTAAAATCCCAGGTCTTGCAGGAACTCATCTTTTTAAGGTCAAAGAGAAATCCACTTAAACCATGCAAATAAAAAATTTATGGTGTTTTCTTAATGGGCATCCTCTGTCTTACTTTATATCCCACCAGTGGGTCATTCTATACCTTAATTATATACCCTAATTATATAATTATATATATAAACAGGAGTAATTAATTTTTCCTGATAAAAAAATGAATGTGATTGCAACACATGCAATTCAGATCTCACTGCAGGATACCCAAAACAGCAAAAAAAGAAGGAGTTCGAAGTCTGAGTAATAAGATAAACTGTCCAAAAGCAATGTTTAAACTACAGAAAAACAGTTTTCCATTTGCAAGTCTCTTTCTGAGCCTGAGCAGAAAGCCAACCCTAAGTGAGTTTTGTTATTCCATGAAAGAATTTGCCTAAGGAAGTGATAAAACCCCAATTTCCCTAGAGGTTGAGAACAAGATTGGGCAAGACATCGCTACAGACACAATGGGGAGTTATCCCACACTGGCAGCAGGGTCAGGCCAGGACAACTCAACAGGGGATATGGGCACAACTATTTTGGCCAAACATTTTATAGGAGCAGATCTACTGGAAACATCAACACCCTTAAAAGGGGTGAATAAAAATCTCCAGGAAACGGAGATCTTACTTGGGTGGAACATTGGGAAAACAAGAATTGTAGATAAAGTTATACAACTCAGAGAAAAGCTAATTATCCCGAGTGCTCAGTATTTTTTGCTTTTCTGCACATTCCAGACCTGACTCTTCATCTCTCTCCCTGTCTGGTTCCTACTTGACTGATCTCTTCCAGGATCTTCCCACAGATCTGCCTCCAGGCTGTTTTTCTTCTCACCCTATCTCCCTCATCTTCCTTTTCTGCCTTTTGCAGTCTTTGTTTCACTGTTCCTTTGTAAGTTCCCCACACGTTTTCATCTGATCTCCCAAGATATTCCTTGTTGCAATCACCAGTTACAGCCTCTCCACAGCCCACCCCGGAGCTGCTGAAGGAGATCTAGACATACTTTCTGCAGACTGTAATGGATACAGCCTCATTTTACTAATTTTCTTGTCTGTCTCAAAGCTGGCACCAGCCTGAAATTTCTATAATTTATCTCAAATTCTGCTTATACCTTTAATGTGTGAAAGGATTGTCATGACATCAGTATCTCTGCGTGTCAGGAGACATGTCTGCATGAGAATGTGTTTCAAAAGGCAGTGGGAATTGGGAATACTTCAATCAGTTGAATGAGGCAAAACTGCAGGAAAAAGTGAGAGCATTTCTGCTCTTAGAGTAAGGCAGGTGTCTCTCAAGGAGAATATATATATATGTATACTGCAACAGACAGTCCATGTTAAAAATACATTCCTGAAAAGAGACTTCCCCTTCCATGCTCTGGTGAAGCTGTTGTTTCAAATATTCTGAAGTTCAATATTCTGGGGCAATAAATCCACCCCAGAACAGCCCTTATAAAGGTCTCCCTGGCAAGCAAGATGAGATGTTGCATGATGGCATTTCTCCTTCAAAAGGTGTGCTGTGCTCCACCTGGTTACTCCATGGCTGAAAAACCAAAGGCAAAGCTTGTGCTGCCAAAACCTTGCCTACGCAGATGCAGGAGATAAGAGTTTATCAGATCCCAGAATCACTGAGGCTGGAAGAGACTCCCAGCCCATCCAATCTACCCTGTGCCCAATCCCCACCTTGTCACCCAGCCCAGAGCACTGAGTGCCAGATCCAGTACTTCCTTGGGCAGCCCCAGGGATGGGGACTCCACCACCTCCCTGGGCAGCTCCTTCCAATGCCTGAACACCCTTTCCAGGAAGAAATTCCTCCTAATGTCGAACCTGACCCTCCCCTGGCACAGCTTGAGGCCCTTTCCTCTCATCCTGTCCCTTGTTCCCTGGGAGCAGAGCCTTAGCCCCACCTGGCTCCACCCTCCTGTCAGGGAGTTGCAGAGAGCCAGAAGGTCCCCCCTGAGCCTCCTTTTCTCCAGGCTGAGCCCCTCCAGCTCCTCACAGGATCTACATGATTCCTTCAGAGTTCAAAACTGTCACTGTGGTGTCCAAAACACACTTTCTGCTGGCAAAGGACCCTCTGGGGTCTTCAGGCTGCTCCACGCAGAGGTGATGTTGTGGAATCCCAATAACCTTCAAATGGTTCATTTTGTTCACGTTCTTAGAATTTAAAACCCTGCACCACATTTACCTGTTATTTATCTGCAGTGTGTCATTACTGATAAGCCCAGGGAGGTTAATAATCAGCATTAGATTGGGGAATTTTCCACACCAGTGAACAACTCAAACTCTGTGGATTTTAAATTTACAAGACATTAATTTCCAGCTTCAAAAGAGAGATGTGCAGCAGGATGATTTAATTTAGTGCAGGACTGGAAATTGTTAGGAACTTCATTTATATCCCAGCCTGTTCCATCTATCAGAGCACCTCATCACTACTACTGGCACTTTCATCAGCACCCACCTCTGCCTGGGAGTGTTTCTAAAAGCTTCAAGCTCCTGAGGGCTGGAGATGAATGGAAGGATTAGCCCATTTATGATGCATCATCAGGAAGAATCCCTGATTTCAGGGCAGGAAGCCAAGAGTGCTTCATGCACCTGACACCTCTGCTGTACCTTTTCCTGCAGATCTGCTCTATTCCATGAGGATACACCAGCTTTGGGCTCAGAGGTGGGCACTCACTGCGGTTTCCTGTACAGGATACCAGTAATCCCCACCCCAAAAGGCTACTGGGGGGATTAAAGCTAACTCTCAAACACATCGTTCTTCAGACCTGTTCTGGAATATGAAAATTAAGTGATTGCTACCTATGAGTGTCTGCAAACTCTTAAAATACCTTCAGATGTTTTGGCAGCAGCCTAGTGACTACACAAGTCAGTATTTTTAGTAACTTGGTCTTTGGCTCAGGTCATATCAGTTAAAAGTTGTTTTATCCCGCGGGATCAGAGCCGTCTCTTGGAAGAGGAGCTTTTTAAGAGGCCTTTTTTATATGCTAATACTTTAATCCTAAATTTCTAATTACTGAACTACAATTCCTTTTGATTGCAGCTATTAATTACAGATTATCATTACTGTTGTACGGATTTAGAAGTCACTGTGGAATCTGGGTGCACTTTACATGGCTCTAAATTGGGTCGTTAACAGTTCCACTTAAGAAGAGCAAAACACTGCACCCTGGAGCAACCCACGGCTTTAATGACAGGGAGGGAAGAAAAGAAATGGCCAGTTGGACGAATGCCAGCAGTTCAGAGC
The DNA here is from genome assembly GCA_013397135.1 of Pachyramphus minor. NCBI lineage: Eukaryota > Metazoa > Chordata > Aves > Passeriformes > Tyrannidae > Pachyramphus > Pachyramphus minor. The sequence goes on from VYXB01004701.1 coordinate 590,635, forward strand.
TCACAGTCGGGTCTTTGTGCTTCGGAACTGGAGAAATGTGGCTACAATGGCACTTCAAGGCACTTCAAGCAGACGTGGAGCTCGGCAACAGAAAACCACTGCTCAGGTGGACCCGGCACGATCCTGCACTACACAAACTCACAGGACCTCGATGCTCTTCTAGGAAGAATTCTTTGTACTCTGCTCAATCTGAAACACAAGGGATGTGGAAGGAAGACACTGGAGCAACACATTGTTTTCTTGCCCATTATTCAGGTTTTGTTGGTCACAGAAATCAGTCTGGTTGATTTTTGTAGTTCTGACCTTGGAAGGAAGCACAGCACAGCTGCTTGTCATGCAAACCTACAAACGTTGGGAATTTGCATCATAAATGCAAATTTCCCATCTCTCCAAACCTACCTGAAATAATACTGTATTTGTTTCCATGCCCTCAGCTGTTCTCTTTTGGGCATCTCAGACTGGGAAAGTTAGGAGAGAAGGTGGAAATGGGAAGCACCCAAAGGAAATTGCAACAGAAGGAAACAAAAAACTAAATGACAGCAAGAAATTCCTTGATAGGACTAGTCTGGGGCAAATGGATGTGCCAAGAAGCAGAAGAGTCACAAAAACCCACTGTCATATCAAGAGGGTATGGAGAAGGAGAAGGATGCCCCGGGGCACTGTTAAATGAAGACACTTCAGTGCCAGGAACAGTGAGGAAGGGTCCAGGAAGGAATGGAAGGAGGCACCACTCCCTGTTAGGTACTTCTGGGGGGCAATCGGGGTTGTCTGAGATGGAGATTTCCCTAAGAACCGCCAGAAAAGGCCCTGAGTCTGTGGAGTGTCGAGATCCCTCCAGCTAAGAGCAGAGTCTCCCTTATAAAAACCTTGTGACTCCAAGTGATCCACAGCCCACAGTAACTATGGAAGCTTACTTTCCTGAAGGCACCAATGCCATGATGAAGGATTTCTGGGGTCTGCCCCCCTATTGGCACAGGTTCCTGTTTCTTTATCTCCCCAAGCAGCAGATTGAGCAGCGCCCACGAGCACTCGGTGGGGACAACATGTTTGCAGACGAAGGATGAAGTGCCGGGACAGGGCTTTGCATTGCACCTGCTGGCTTGTCCCTGGCTTCCATCAGTGCCACTGCACTAAATCCACCCGCAAAAGCTTTAAAGAAGGCGAACCCAGCCAAGCACAGAGAGGGCAAACAAGAAATCATTTACTTCCCCCATAAATCGCGGCACACCGTAACTCCTGCACCTCAGGGCCAGGAACGACTGAGAGGGACAAGGCTCCCAGCAATCTACAATTAAACCCTTATAACTTGGGCAGAAAATTACAGCAGAACTCTGCCATGTGCAAATCTATTACTACTTTTTGAGCTGGATAATTATTTTTGTTGCAGTGACGAAAAACGTCCCCATGTCAGCTCATGAATTAATGGAAGGGCATGAAACAATTACTCCTTAAATACACAGAAGTCTCCCCAATGTAAACATGCTCCTTTTTATGCCATATCCTCCTGCTACAAGGCAGACATTGCAACATGACTTATTGGCTGCCCATGATGGAACAGTAAATGTTGCCCCTTTGACGGCTCCAGCCTCATGCCGTGGATTTTACACGATGTTGATTAATGTACAAACTGCCAAATGCAGAAAGAGGCTGAAACACAAGGACACACTGTGAGACGTATGCTAATAGGGCACAATTTATATTAAAAGGGGGGAATGTAAATATTTAACTGATGCCAGAGCTGGATGCTTTGGCCAAGTCCGGACTGAGCTACATTGATTGTTTCAGAGGAACTTACACCCCGGTCTAAACCCACACAAGCCTGATCTCAGACAGGCTTAGAGCCCTTGCCTTTTAGAAGGTGGATTTAAAACCTAATTTCTTCTGCTAAAAGGCTGTTTTCTTCAATTTTACTTCAAGTCAACCAGCTGACACTTGTAAGAGCTGCCCTGTGTGCATGTGGAGAGCTGGGCTTAGCCCAGGTCTCAGCGGGAGCACCGAGGGAAGCGCCGGGGGCAGGATCTTGACCCGGATCCCTCTATCTCCGGCACACACAGGCACAGCATCCTCCAGGGACCAAACCCAAACCACGACCCTCCAGCTAATTTGGGTTTATTAGCAGCCTCAGGAGAGGTCTCTGGAGGTGAAGACTGAACTCCCCTTTCATGGCTCGGGGTTGGGTTTCAGACCCAGCGGTGACAGGACACAGGCTGTCCCTGTCCTGCCCTCGTGGCACTCCACAGCAGGGCTGTCCACATGGCAGCCAACAAAAGCAATTATACAGGTAATTAGGCTGCACAAAAGGTTTACATCGGTGTTTCAGAGGTTTGTTTTTAATCCCTTCATTGCTGGAACGAGTTAATGTACTGATTTAGTCACAGCTACAACTTATTTACTAGAAGAAAGTTTCCTGAATCCAAGGTTCACCAGAATCTCCAGGATTCTGATACCAGGATCTCCAGGATTCTGATACTCTCTAACATTAAGAAAAATTGAATCCAAACTTAACTTTTCACTGCTGTGCCTGGGAGTATCTTAAAATTGCTTCACCAATGACTTAAGCAGACTTTTGCAATAGATTCCCCACAATTTCAAAGGATGTTCTGGGGGCTACCAACCATCCTGCAGCCCTCGGCACCACGAGCCTCGTGCTCATAGCTTAATAACAGCCCCCAAATCCAAAGGTTTGATGAAATCAACCTCCTGAATCCTTAAATTATGCAGCAATCCTACACTTCCCAAAGCACAGTCTGAAGAAAGGCAGGTGCTAAAGAGCCACTTCTAAATAACATAATTAAGCCTTCACGAGCCTTCACCTTAATTGCCCCCAGCAGCACAAATGTCTGTGGTCTCCATGACCCCGGAATGGCTTTGCCACAAAGCAAAGCCCACAGTCTGTAAAAGTTAACAGCCTGTACAATAGAAAATCAACAGGAGCAGGGCAGGCTTGCCTTGTTGGGCCTTAACTGCTTTTGCAGCCTCGTGGAAGGATAAACCACTGATGATTTTTTTATTAGCTCAACAAACAAGAGGCTCAGCATTTGCTGTAGCGCTACTGCAGAGCCACGGGGATTATGTTTCAAAGCCGTGGCAACTGCCAGCTCTAAGGAACTATTTCAGCCTGGAAATGGATCCAGGTTCCCTCTGAAAGGGAAGGCAATCCAAATAAACACGCCGAGCGCGGCACATCCACATGAAGTTCCAGTGGCCCCGCTGTTCCCCCAGTAGCTGCAAATCCCAGCTGTGCCATGGCTTTGCGTGGCTGCTCCTAATTCCTTGTTCTCCAGCCCAAAGGACTGCAGCAATATCAGGCTCAGCAGGTGATAAGAGTGACTCTGTGCCAAAGAAAGCCCGAGCACAGGGATTCTGCTGAGTTCAAATGCTCACATACTCATTACAGGGCTAAATTTGCCTGGGGCTTCGTTACCACCAGGCAGCTCTGAGAGCATCCAGACACACTTGAAATATTCTGTACAGACTATTTACAACTCAAGGAAAACACAGTTTCCCCTTGAAAGCTTCTAGGCAAACATGACACCGGGAAATTGGGATGGGGGAATGTCCTGGAGAATTCTCCTTCATTTCACACTGAGTATTTACAGGCTGTTCCCCCAATTTTTCTCCACTCATCTGTACTGAGTTCCCAAACCACTCCTTGTGGTCAAGCCAAATTTTTGCACTGTTTAGCTTTTCAAGTTTCCTAAAGTTCATTCCCAGGTCCCTTCCTCACGCTGCCAGGAGCTGCTCTGCCCCACTGACCATCATGTCCAAGACTCTGTTTTACCAAAAAAACCCCAAATCTTGATGATACCAAAGGAGACTGTGAATGAAAGATGGAGACAGATCACATTCAACTGCAAATCTTGTATCTTGAGGGGTGGCTGCAGTTTTGGGAGGAGGGTTCCTGCCTGAGAGATCCAGAACACTGATACACAAAGACTAAATATTCTGTCAGAGATAAAAGAAAAACATTAGAAATAGTGATTTTTTTTTTTTTTTATTCTGGCAATTTCCTTATCATTGTCATGATTCTGGTCATATATCACAACCTAACACCTGCTTAGTTTAAATTAAAATACCGAAGTAACCAACTTACCCCGTGGCATTAAAAGACAAAAAACTTTCCACTATTTAAAACATGGATGTTTGAGGAATATTTGAAGCTAATCCAGATTTTATTGAGATACTGAGAAAATACAGCAACAATTAATGATTTTGGATGCTATTTCAGGTTTGTTCATGTCTTTAATCCTCCTGAAACACAGTACTGCCAAGTTGTGTATTTTCTTACCCAAATTCCCAAACTGATTGACTCTGACAGGGGGTTTGTGTGCTGCTGTTATCCCTATGTTTATGTAAGGCCAGGGATGGCAGATTAGAGCATTACAATAATCTTTGAAAAATTCAGCTATTAAAGACTCAGAAGGGGTGTAACAGAAGTAAGGAGGTTTAGATTAGAGATTAGGAAGGAATTCCCCACTGTGAGGGTGGTGAGGCCCTGGCCCAGGTTGCCCAGAGAAGCTGTGGCTGCCCCATCCCTGGAAGTGTCCAAGGCCAGGTAGGGTGGAGCTTGGGGCAACCTGAGATAGTGGAAGGTGTCCCTGCTCATGGCAGGGGGTGGGACTGGATGAGCTTTAAGGTCCCTTCCTACCCAACCCATGATTTTATTATTTTTTTGTGGGTTACCTGATTTGATAATGACATTTTATTTGTTGAGCTCAGTCCAGCTCCCAGCAGCCAAACACAGAGAGCACAACCAGCAGACACAGAAAACCTCCTGGCAAGTCCAAGAGCAAAAGGATTTAGTTTCCTCTCTCCCAGCAAGTGATCCCTCAGTGCCAATACTCCTCTGGAACAGGAACAACTCAGTGTGGAAGGACTGGGAACTTCAGGTCAGTTCTACGCTTGTGAATGGGGCAAATCTCAGTATTCTCACAAGAATCCAAATTGATTATCAGAGAATCCCAGACTGGTTTGGGTTGGAAGGGCCTTAAAGCTCAGACAGTTCCACCCCCTGCCATGGGTAGAGACACCTCCCACTAGACCAGGTTACTCCAAGCCCCATCCAACCTGGCCTTAGAACTCTTCCAGGGATGGGGAGTCTGCAACCTGTGAAAAGTATTCTCAATTTATGACAAACGACCTACAACAGGAGGCATATTCACAAAAAGATGTGAATAAAGCAGGATTGGATTCCACAGAGAGGCATATCCTGGTTATAACCCTGATCAAATTCCCTCTGCCACATCAGGACCATGAGATGGTACAAAGGAACATCCTCTCAGAGCAAACGTAGACAAATCATAAATATCAATCGTGCAAAAGTGCCTTTTTTCACCACATTTCTCAGCAAATTGGGTCCTTTTTGCAATGCCTGAGCTTGGAATGTGGAAGGTGGGAATTCCCAGAAGATGTGGTTCCCTCCAAACCACGGAGCAAATCATGCCCTATGATTTTGGTTTCCTGGCATTATTGCCTTGGAGCTCTGGATGCATTTGATATGTACACAAACATATTCAGACACCACGTGCACACAGGCACAGAGTTTGGGTTGGGAAACAGAATCCTGCTCACCCAGGGTCACCTCCCAAACATCTCACCTGTGGGGAATCCTCAGTGTCCCCTGAGAAGCATTTCTTGTGGCCAGAAGCTCTGACTAACAAACTGCGTTTCAATCGCATGGCTGACGCAGACAAACAGATATTTTTACTAATCACATCTTTGCTGCTGCTTCTTCAAACTCAAATTAGTTAAAGCCACAGAGTTATTGCACCAGACTTCATCCCCTTCTATCTGAGCCCTTCAAAAACACGGCTAGACTGGAGTTTTAGTCACCTACACTGACATATCCAAAGCAATAAATGCAATTATTATTTATTGTCAGTGATGAGCAGAACCTCTGTTTTACCCCTTCCAGGAAGGAATTAATTATTAGACATATTTGTGTATGTGTGGGTAGTTCTATACTTACTCAAAGCTGAGCACAGGGACAGAACTGAGCTCTGATTTGTCTTGCTGTGGGGTATGTGAATTCAAGAGATTAATCTGGAAATAAGTGACACTAGGTGACAGAGCTCCTCTCTGGGCAAGGACTGGCTAAACCTGTGATAAGCCAGGTATAAATCCACGATAAGCCAGGTATCCTGTGATACTGGGACATTACACTTCCCACTTTGACCTTAAAAGAAAGAAACCAAACACCTCTGAACATTTGGTCTCAGAACTTGGTCTCTGCTCCAAGTGGATAAACACTGGAGTCTGTGAGATCTCAGCAGGTATTTATGGAAAGCAGCACAGGTGGATTTACATTTCAGACAAATAAACACAAAAATACTTCAGAACACTTGGAAGGCAGCAGAAAACAGTGGGGTGGGATTTGTTTCTCATGTGCTGGGTTGAGAAGAAAGTCGCAGCAGTACCAAGTGTCAGTGGTGATGGGAAAGAGCTAGGATGCAGGGAGAGAAGAGATTCCCCTAGGATGCAGGGAGAGAAGAGATTCCCTACATTGAGTGGTTAAACACAGAACAAACCCCACAAACAGTAAAAGAAAACAGCAATATCCCCAGGAATGTATTTGATTTGAGCAGGAATTTCTCCTTAGCAATTAATTCTTAACAACAAATTAATATTTGTATGTCCCATTGGTGGACTGTCTGGTGACACCGGGGGATCAGACATGGAGGAATGTGCTGAAATGTTAACTCTTTCAATCATCACTTGATGATGCTACTCCTTTATTCTCTGAACTAAAGTTAAACAGAGCAAACCCCAGGGAAAGCAGTGTGGTTTGTCAAGAGGCACTTGGTTTTGTTGGTGCTTCATTGAAGTCCCCCAAGAAGCTGCTGCTGAATTAGGAAATGCTGAGCACTCCTGAGAGCTGCACAAGTGGAGCAGAAGTGCCTTACAAAGCTATTAGCTCCCAACTGCTCTACAGCTTACAAGCAATGAAAATAAAGAGAGCAAAGTAAAAGCAAAGAAAGGGGCAGAAATGTTTGAAAGCCCTTCTAAACCATCACACGCTGACAGCCTGCAGCCCCTTTCATCTGCACACAACCCACTGCAGCCACTTCATCAGGCTCCAGGTTTTAATTAAATGGAATGTTTATTTACACAATTCAGGAGAGGGGCAAAGCCCTGCTCTGCAGCCACCAGAGTCACCTTACTGAGGTTTGTGGGCCTAGAGAGCTGGAAGTTTGGCAGATTGCAGACATAAAATAAAGCCAGGACTTATTGAATTGAGGGGCAGGCACTGATCTCTGCTCTGTAGGGACCAGGGACAGGACCCCAGGGAATGGACTGAAGTTGTGTCAGGGTAGGTTTAGGTTGGATCTTAGGAAAAGGTTCTTCCCCCAGAGGGTGGTTGGGCACTGAACAGGCTCCCCAGGGCAGTGGTCACAGCACCAAGGCTGCCAGAGCTCCAGGAGTGTTTGGATGATCCTCTGGGGCACAGGATGTGACTCTTAGGGATGGTCCTGGCAGGGCTGAGGGTTGGACTGGATGGTCCTTGTGGGACCTTCCAGCTCAGCATATCCTGGGATTCTGGGATTCTGTGAACTGGAGCAGTGACCTGCTCTGGTGCTGTGTGCTCACGGCCCTGGCACTTCGGCTGACTCTCGGCTTGGAGCTTTCCTGCACATGAAAAACCTCCTGACATGAGGAAGCTCTGCCTGAGAGACACAACCCAATTTCACACATTAGCAGAACCAGCAGCAGACACTGCCCCAGGGCACGAGCCAGAATGGCCAGTCCTGCTCCAGAGGGTTGGATGAAACGGAATGAAATCCAAGCCCAGGGTGTTTCCGGTGGCACCTCAACAAACTGCAGGACCCTGTGGAGATTCTGAGCTCTCAGAAGCAGCTCAGCCACAGTGAAGGTTTTTCTCAACCCAAACACTGGGGAGAAGAATTCCAGAACTGTGAGATTTGCTTTGGCACAGGGTAAGGACACTGTGGCACCGAGGGTGTGTACTCAGCAACTCTAGAATCCCAGCATTTCTCCCTGTTGCATGCTTGGAGATCTAGTAAGAGCTCTCTGGCAGCTTAGAAAGCAGACAAATGGGGAAAATGAAGAGCTTTGTTTGCCCTGGGCTGTCAGTTAACACTGAGCAGCAGAGCTCAAGTTCCCTTTCCAAGGTGCTCTGCTCCATCCCAGCTATTACGTGAAAAATGACACAAGGTGCTGCTATTTCAGCACTAACTCAGCCCCTCATGACCTTGAGACACAAACATTTGTGTTCCTCACAAGGTGAATGTGGAAGGACAGGAATGAAGGAAATCTCAGACTACTCACCCAGACTTCCAATCCCAGTGCACACACTCTTAGAGCTCCCAAAACAGCAGCCCAAAAACATTCATCCATTTAAAGACTGTGCTTTCATGACTTCACGTTTAGGGAACTACATTTCAAAGGGCTGTTCTTGCCAAACACTGATGACTGAACCTTGCTTTAAGGATATCCATAGCTACACCCAAGCTAAGGGAGGCACAGGGTTTGTCCCAGAGGGATTGGGATCAGTGCTTTAATTCCCCACTAAATGACTTCTCCACTCAGCTCCGGCAGGAGAAACACGTGGCATTACTGCAGGAAGAGAAGTGAAAATCTGGCATTCTGTCCTGTCCAGAACATAGAAAAGAAGGATGGATTTAAGGAAGGAAATTCAAACCCAGGTAGATGTTTAAGAGCAATTTGAAGGCTATTTCTTTATGCTCATCTTCATCCTAACCTAATAAGGTCCTTAAGGAAAACCAAACCCTGAACCACAGGGTTTATATCTCTTCTCCATGGACTGGAGCAGAGTCAGCTGGTGGGACAGAGAGGGGGGATCTGGAACAAGAATCCACTAAGTCACATGTTCCCAAAAAACCCCCGACAGACACTATTTGTTGGAGAAGGTCGGGGCAGGGGGGGGGAAGAGAAAGCTAATCCTTGAAAAATAATCTTCCAAATAAACAGAGCAGCCTATGGAGAAAGGATGAACACACTGGAGGGAAACACCAGAGAATGATCCTTTCTTTAACAATAAGTGACCTTCCACCTTGATCCTCCCTTTACAAATCACTGACAGCAAACACCACCAGAAATAAAAGATTAAATGAAAATGGTACCTAGGAAATGAGACTGATTGTACAACCAGTTCCTACCACAAGCTGATAGGAATATGCATTTTAAATCCTGGGAAGGCAGCTGGCATTTCCAGCTTGCTTTCCTATTGCATATTTCTACACATTCAGAAACACGGGGAGTGATACAAAGAAGCAGGATAAAAATGGTAGTTTGCATGTAAATCACACCAAGAGACAGGGGAAAAACCCCATAATTGCATGTAAATCATTCAAAGAGAGGGGGAAAAAAACCCCGGCAGAAGCAGGTCCAAAAGGTTGAGTGATAATTGCAAATCTAAACAAGATTTAGTTGAAGATGAGAAGGAAAAAAACCACAACCAACCTGCAAACCAGATTATTCAAGTTTTGTGCCAAATGCCTCATTTTCAAACTTAATCAGCACTGACTGCTCACAGCCCCATGTTGCCAAGGCCAGGCCAGCCCCAGAGATATCTGGCACCCTCATTTCACAGCAAAGATGATTTATAGCTCTGCTTGGTAATACTGCACCCGTGGAGCAGGGGGGATTTGGAACCCCTTCCTAATGAGCTTATTTGGGGCATGAAGTTCTCCTAATGCCGGCTGCCAAAAGTTGAAACCGAAAATCTTTCAAGGTATTGGATTTTTCAAAGATTTACTGGGAACATAATGGCAAATATGGTCAGAATCAGGAGCCAAAGCCTTTCTTTCCAGCCTAGAAAGGGTAAGTAGTGTGTTGTTCCTTACATCTGGAACAGTAGTAATCTATTCCTTAAGCCTGAGCAATCAAATTACTCTAATTTTCTGTTGTCTTGGCTTGAATAAATATTTTCAAGACAAGTTATGTTAAAAATATGCACAGGCTGACTGTGCAGTTAAATGTGCTTAACATCTGTGCTGCAGTTTAGTGGGGCAAGATGGAAAGGTATCCCAATGGAAAGGGACTGCTAAAAAAATCACCATTTGCTTCCATTTGAATTAATAAAAGACTAAAGAATAATTATTTTTCAAAAAAATAACATAAAAAGAAGGGGGAAATTTAAATTAAAGATATAGAAATATATATCTAGAAATAGAATATATAGAATTATATATAGTGGGAATATATATGGAAATTAGGGGGAAATTACGGAAAAATTAGAATAAAAGGGAGGCTGGAATTCCTGTGGAATAAATCTCCAAGGGGTGACGGACTGTAAGAAATTTTCCATCATTTCAGGGATCCAGAGCTGCCCTGGCTGGGCTGAGTAGGCAACTGGGGGGGAAAAAGGCAAGTGTGAAAAATTTTAGGGGTTTTCTGCCTCTGGAATCCCCTCCCAGCACTCACAGGTCTCACTTGTGGAAGTGATTTCAATTGCAGTTGGTAAGGAAAAAATGGGAAAATGGGACTTTCTCATTGCAGTATTGAAAACTTCTGAAATGCTGAGTGAAAAAAACAGGGGGAATTATCATAGTTCTTATTCAATTATGATTAATTCTGGCCAAAATTACAAGAGAAATGCTCTGACTTTCACACTAAAATGGGAAAGCACATCCTGCCTGCGGAGACACCCCGAGCACCTCCAGGCACAGTGGAAAGGGTGAAAACTGGCTCGAATTTCGGCTCCAAGTCCCATGTGCTTCTCATTTTCCCCCTCTGCATCAGTGACAAGCATTTCTTAAACTGCACCAGCACTTCCAGTTTGCAACAGGTCACCTAAAAGAGAAGAGATTTTCCATTTACAAGGCCCCACTTATATTCCACCCAAAGGAAGGAACCAAATGAAGGCACTTAACTCTTTCTCACTGACGCAGTTTTTCCTTCCCATTACTTTTCCCTCCAATATCAGGACAGGGGGAGCAGATCTGGGATGAAGATCTTTTTCATGTAATTGTCTTGTGCCAGTTTCCATCTGAAGAAATAAAGACTTGGTGTGGTTTTCCCTTAATGGCAATGTCTGCAGGAGTGGGAAGCTCTGGGTTTAAATGAAGATGTGCACATCTGTAGGTATTTATTCCTGCTGGTCAGGCTTTAAAAAAATAAGGACTTACTGTTCTTTCTCCATCTTAAAATCTTCAAATTGATTTTAAGTTATGACATTTTGAAAGCTAATGCTCTCTTTTGCTCTCCAAGTCAGATGTCTGCACTTTCATCATCATTTCAAGCTCCTTCCTACAAACACAAACCACTTTCTGGACCAGCATTTCAGCAAAATATCAGGAAACCCAAAATAACCCTGATCCTTCTCATCCCCCTCTTTGCCTGTGTACAGATCCACGTTGTGGTGCCTCAAAGCTGAGCTGGGGGTGAGGGAGGGGAGGGGGATGAGGAAACCCAAGGGCTGCACAGCTTTGGATGTGCTTTGAAGGGAGAATTATGTCTGTTGAGATAGAGCCTAATTGATGTTGAAAATGCATGTGCACTAATAAATTAATATCACAGCAAACTGGAATTACAGGATTTATGGGAATGCAATTTGGTAAACAGAGCAGAAGTACAGACGATCTGGGAGGATAAGAAATACAGAAGCTTGGTTTGCTTCCAACTGAGGAGATTAATGTCAATATTTAAGAAAGGCCCAATTCGCTCACATAGGAAAGGGGGAAAAAATCAGCCATCTGAACCAAAATATTGGATTAGCCCAGTGCTGGAGGATTATCCAAATACAGGAAAATGTCACCCCACTGCTCTTTTGTGTTTGAGTCCATCAGATCTATGGAACTGCCCCTCCCAGCACCGTTCTTCGGGGAAAGTATGTCAGACTGGAAGTGCTGGAGTAGCTTGATCTTATTTTTCAGGATGTGGAGAGTCCCCACTCCTGCACTCCCAGAGTTCATAACTCCTCGTGAGGGCCATGAGAACCATTAGGAGTACTTCATGTCACAGGGAAATGTCACCTTCCTACAGCATCACTGAGAGCAGGATCACAGAATCCCAGAATGGTTTGGGATGGGAGAGACCTTAATGCTCATTCCATTCCACCCCCTGCTATGAGCAGGGACACCTTCCACTATCCCAGGCTGCTCCACCCTGGCCTTGAACACTTCCAGGGATGGAAGATCTGGAGATGAGGAATAGCAGCCCTACCCCAATCTCATGCACTCCCTGAAGCACAGATGAAGCAGAAGATCTTCCACTCTGAAGGTGAGAGGACTTGTCCTTTCCCTCCTCCAGCTGGAAGACATCTGCCCCCAAAAAACCTCCCCAGGGCCTTTTATCAGCCACCAAAGTCCCTTTTTATGCTCTTTTTCCCCAAAAAACAGACTCTCTTGGGCCACTCAGATCGATAAAACACATTTTACTGTGGAAGGAGCAACTCAGAATAGTTGAAGTGTATCCATCCTTGTAACTCCTTAGAAACACTCTGAGGGGGTCAAAGGTTGAAAGCCAGTCCTTTGAAGAATCCCATATTGCTGAACTTTTAAAGGAATCTTAACAGGAATGTTAATTACATGGAGTGGTGCATGACACAGTCTTAATGTGCTGTGTACCCGGGCAAACTCCAACAGAAAAGCCTCAAATCCATTTTTCCTGAATGTACTGCAAGGCCCAGTTAGTGCTTAAGCACATGAGTAACTTTAACAAGACTTAAGTTTGTGCTCAAATGCTCTACTGTAACACCATAAAGGGACTAGAACCAGAAAAACCCAGCCCAAAATGCCACGGACATCAGGTGATCCTGAGTCCCTGAGCTCCAAGGGACGAGTTGTTGTGAATTGCTGTCCTTATTTATCTGTTTTATGAGCATCTCACAGTGCATTTGTTATGAGGATACTAAAGGAATTGAGAGTATCAATATACAGCCCTTCCTATCTGATAAAAATATACTACTCATCCATCAAAATAATGGTGGAATAATAGTGCCCCTGCCCATGGCAGGGGGTTGGAATGAATGATCTTTAAGGTCCCCTCCAACCCAATTCATTCCAGGATTCTCCAATTATTGGTGAGAAGAGGTAAAATTCAGCATCTGCCCTTGGAAGCACATTACAGTTGGAGCCCACAAAGTGATTACCAGCAAAAGACAGGATTTATTTTGTGTATCATTAAGCTCTGGCATTAATACTTTCTGCTTTTCCACACACACTCAATTTTTGATGTGTGAATCCAAGGGGTTGTTCATGGACCTGCTCCGCTGTGCCACAAATGGTGAGCGCCTCTCTTCCAAAATTCTTCATATTTACTAATAGGAGTTATTTCTAGGGTCTTGTTTATGTAAAAAAAATATTGATTATAGAAGACCTTCACACAGTTTGTCCAAAAAGTTCCTGTTTAAATTCCTTTTCCATTAACAATGCAAATACTGACCACGTTTTCTTTTTTTGGAGGGAGAAACCATGTGTATCTAAGGATGTAACTAATATATCACCCCCTTGGAAAGGCTCAAAGTTCCTCAAGGTGCATCAGGAAAAGCAGACAAAACATCCTGCAGGTTTTTTCCAGAAGATGGCTGGAAATTCCCGTTGTAGTAACTCCCAACTGCCAGTGCAGTCGTGCTTATCCTCCTTTTCTAGTGAAGCCAATGTGGAAACTTGGAAAACCTTTTGCTGGACAGTCCTTGCTCCAGCTGCTCCCTTCCCAAGCTTGGAACAGAGGGATTATCAGAATGTGTCCTGTGAATTAATGGAATGATGGCACCAGCAAAAACAGTGTCTGCAGCTGAAAAATAACTTGGAAAAATTGAATGGAAGCAGCCACAAATGTGTTGTAATACATGTTGTAATACAGGGAAAGCCTTGCTGTGGGCTGGACTTCACCGGACACGGGAGATTCCCACTTTGTTCCAGACCTTTTGGTTGTAAATGCTGCTGGTGGGATATTGGTTCCCTGTGAACACCAGGGAAACCTGGAAATCTGGGATCTCCTCCCAGATGCCAGAGCAGCCCCATCCAGCAGCACAGATGAAAAAACCTTTTACTGACTAAAAAAAGGCTCCCAATGAAACCACAGCTCCTAAAGTGGAAGAAGTGGGAGGTTGATGTGGGGCCCCTCACTGCTTTGGCTCATCCCTGGGAAGTGGAAAATGCCAATGCCCAGGACATGGGATATGACTCCCTGTGGACACCAGGTCTGCATCCACATGGGAAAAAGGAATATTTAGATTCCTACTTCCCACTGTGTGAACACACAGGATTACAACAATCTGCCACAATTTATTCCACAATTCCTGCCATTCTGTCACTCTTCCCTTCCATATCACTTCATCGCACTGTTTAAATTCACAGGCTCATCAATTTTCCAACAAGATTCCACCAACTCTATTTCTGCTACCCCAGCAGTCAGTGAAGTCCTTGGAATTGCACCACTGTCAAATTTATAATTAGAAATATTTTAATTGCTGTCTCTCATGCAGAGAAAGATAACTTATCTCCCTTCAAAATAAACAAATCCAAATGGAAAGAATTCATCCACAATTAAATCATTCACTCCAGAAAACCTACAAGCAAAATGGATGATACAGGGGAGAGATAACAGGATTAGAAATATCACTTTGAAGTTGTCTTAAGGGGGAAAATTTACACCCACTTGAGTTAAATGATATCTGTATCAGTTACTGAGAATTAGCTCAGTCCCAATGAAACAAAAATATGATCAAAATAAACCTATAAAAATAAAATTAATAGGCAGCATCTTTCAAAGTGCTCCAAAGTGTTCCAAAGTGCAGAAAAGCTTAAGAAAGGAGGAATATTTAAAGAAATTCTGAAGGTTTTAAAGTGGAGTTTAAATATTGTCCAAATAGGTTCAAGCAGAATTTTTTTAAGGTTCTCTACACTCTGCAGACCAGTGTCTTTAAGTGTGAATTCAAATGAAGTATTCCAGGGTGAGATGATGCAGAAATGTGAAACACCCAGGAACTGAAGGAACCTGGGTGAGGGCAGGAACCCACGGGACAGCCTCTGATAAACCGGGCTGTGGGAGCTGCTTCTAATAAAGCCCCGACTTTGGCTTTAATCAAAACCTCGAGAAGTCATACCCAGCACTGATGAAATGTGGTTCAGGGCTCTGTTCCCTCATCTATCAGCACAACCTGATTCCAGGGAATAATCTTTGGGATGGGAACTCAGAGCTCAGCAAACATCCAAGGCGCCTGTTCTCCTGGTACTCCAGCCCTGCTGGAAACAGGAATTACTGTCCTCCAGCAGACCAAAGAGAGTTTAATCCTGAAAGATCCACAGTCCAAATTCCAGCCCAAAAGCATCTGATATGCTTGGATAGGCTTCCATAAGCAGCTGAACTCTGAGTGTTGGCATGAGCTCCCCCCTGAGCTGTTTGAAGTCTGCCCCACTGGATCACCGATGTGCATCCGCCTCGGAGCAGACACAGCTCATCCAGCTGCTCATCCAGCTGCTCCCAGCCCTGGCACTGCCCCTGGACAGCTCACAGTGTTTCCTACTAGAAAGTGAATGAGCACCTACAGACCTCCAAGGAGATCAAAAGCCCAGTATTCCAACTTCTACAGCAGGGGGGGAAGCCCAGCATGTCCCAGCACAGGCAGTGTCCTGCATTACTGACAGAAGGCAGGGTTAGATGGGATATTGGGAAGGAATTCTTGGCCGTGAGGGTGGGGAGGCCCTGGCACAGGTTGCCCAGAGAAGCTGTGGCTGCCCCATCCCTGGAAGTGTCCAAGGCCAGGTTGGACAGGGCTTGGAGCAACCTGGGCTAGTGGAAGGTGTCCCTGCCCATGGCAGGAGGTGGAATGGAATGACTTTAAGGTCCCTCCCAACCCAAACCATTCCAGGGTTTCCTGGTTACCATGCCAGCTCTCCCCATTGCACAATCCCAGCACAAGGCCAGGGATGACCCTCTTTGCCCCCAGCACTGCAACCTAATTCAATGGAACATGAAAACTTTGCTCCAGGGAACCACAGAACTGAGCACTAGATCCCATGGGACACAAGGGAACGAGACCCAAAGGCTCCTCAGCCAGTGAGCACTGACTGCAATGAATGGTTTGGGTAAGAGACAAAGTGAGTCACAACTGTTCACCTGGCACATGTGACAGTCCCAACCCTCCTTCCCCAAGTTCACTAAAGCACAAGAGACCTGAAATTCAAGAGAACACTTATCCATGAAAAATCACAAGGAATCTTCTTTTCCTGCTGCCAAAAGCAAAAAAATCCCCAAATTATAAGAAGAACAAACACAAGGACACCCACTGTTGCTGTGGGCACTGATTCAGGGATGTCCCATTTTTCAGGAGAGCTGGAATATGAATTACATTTATTAAATGTCATGGTAAAGTGCTCAGGCACTGATGCACAGCCTATTAGTAGCTTTAGCATTGCAGTGTTTTGGTGGGAATGCTTCAAAACTGAAGTATGTTTTCTTTGGCTGAAGCCCCACCATTAGATGCAGTTTCTCCTGACATTTTCAGAATTGGTTTATGACTGTTTCCATGGAGGTCAAAAAGGAAATTACTGTTCCAGGAATGCTTAGATAGCATCCATGGCAGCACAAAAGCCTGAGTTATATGCCTGCACTCTGGCCAGTGTGATGATGTGATGATTAACAAGTTGTGCTGCCATGAGGGCCCTGAGCTGGGAATGCTGCTGGGAATACGCTTCCCCAAGCTCAATATCGAGATTGATTCAGGATCTTCCAGGTCATACATTTCCCTGCATGTCCAATTATCAAATTTTCTTCCTATACACTTCATCAGCCACGATTATTATTTGTATTGTCTCCCTACCAACAGCCAGACAGCAGAGAGATCAAACAATGAACCCACTCCTTTTTATTTTAAAGAAAGTGACTCTGCTTAAGACTTCCCTAAGAATGGTGATTGTAAATTTATTACCTTCACTTGCTCTGAGGAAGCTGTTAAAGGCATCAGGAAGCAGCCAGATAACCAAGGCCATAAAATACTTTAGAAATTAATGAATGAAAGATGGGCTGAAGCCACAAAGTGAGGGTCTGGTTCTGGTTTTTGAACTTGTGCAGAGTTCACAGATGCTCACGAGAAGGGCTTTTATTCCAGAGAGTAAAGCACCAGTGCTCAAGTTTAGAGCAGAATCAAACTTTTTTCCAAAGTTCAGAGTTATCCCAAATCCTTGGGTTTTGTTCTGATACATGATTCAGAAATCCTGTGAGCTGGGAACTGCACAGCTGGCTTTTGTCAGGCGTTTCCTGAGACAAGGCTCGAGAAATATCCCTGTTGCTGCTCCCATCAGGAATTGCTGGCTGGAGGGACCATGCTGAGAAGGAATAAGATTCATCCCTGCTTATCCATGATCTGAATGGATAAAACCCGGAAAGGAAAGGGATGGAGCAGTGCGCAAGCAAAATGATGGACCTAAAAGCACTGCCCATCCATTACCCCTTCAGACCTGAGCTCTCCCATGGTGCAGAGAGATGCTGAGCACTCCCCTTCCTCAAAAACTGAAAGGAATTTGACGTTTTACCCAAGTTCTGCTGAAATCAGAGAATTCTCTACTAAATTCAGAGAATTAGAGAATCCCAGATTGCTTTGGGTTGGGAAGGACCTTAAAGCTCATCTCATTCCACCCCCTGCCATGGGCAGGGACACCTTCCACTATCCCAGGTTGCTCCAAGCCCCATCCAACCTGACTTTGGACACTTCCAGGGATGGGGCAGCCACAGCCCCTGGGGGCAACAGCTTAAACAGATTCCTTGAAACTGAAATCCATATTTTGCAAGCTGGTGCCTCTCTCAACATCTTTTGTTTGGTCAGGGAGAAATGTTTCTGTCTGTGCCTGTCTGATCACTCAAAGAGAGAAATACCCCAGAGGGAAGGCTGGGGGTTGGAAGGGCTCAGGGACACCCCACCCACAGAGCCCTGCACAAGATGTTCAGTACATCACACCTTCCACCCATTATCACCTGCTGAAGCTGCATACTCTCCTTCAGAGTTAAAATTCACTTTTTAGAATATCCCCCTTTTTTCTTCCCTCCACATTAGCACAATGAGACCAGTCACCACTGCTGAGACTCACCACTCATTTTCCTTGCACTGTTGCTCTAAGTGGGAAAGGATCCACCCCAGAGCCTCCCAGTTTCCCCCCAGCACAACCCGTGGTATCAGCAGACACGTCATGGACCACCCACAGCCCCAAACGGCCACTAAGGCAGTGTCTTACATGGAAAAAAATAATGGGGGAGAACTATTTGATGTATTTTTAGCCTCTTTTAATGCACTTTAGCAGCTGGAAACAAGGTGGGAAGCCAAGAATTGTGAGCCAAGATGCAAAGGCATAGGAGCTTTTCCATGGATTTTGACTGGCTTGGAATCAGGATAGCTCTGTCCAAGCTGCCTCCCATGCACAGCTCAGAGATACTCAATTAAACTCTTTTCTGGGATTCTATTCATTATTTCCTTCACATTTCATACATAAGCTTCAAAGAATTACACATAACAAACATTCTAGGAAATGAAGATTTATGGGAGGAAGAACCTGCAGAATAATAAATCTTACCCTGAAATATGCACAGCAGAGGAGAGAGATGAGAAGAATTATTTTCACACTTCACAGTGCTCAGAGCTATAACTTTATTTATAGCATCTGTTTTAACTGAGGTTGTCTGTCCCAGAGAGGGAAAAGGGCAGCTCAGTTCCAACTTTAGGTGACAGGTCAGGCTTTCAAAGTACATTCTGAGGCTTCTTTGAATAAAATTAAATACCAGGCTCCAGTTTGACCTTCTATACACTTTAAGCATAACTACAGAGATAAAGGATTTTTCCTTAAATCACTGATCTTTGGGGTACAGATCTGGGAAGGAACTACCATGGCAGGGGGTTGGAATGGGATGAGCCCTTAAGGTCCCTCCCAACCCAAACCTTTCCATGATTCTATGAGAGTTCATAAAGTACATTATGGGCTTTCTGCAATTATTCAGATTTGTTTGTTTAATGGCCCTATCAATGCAAGGCATCCTTAGGAATTCCACTGGTCGTTATTCCAAGTGCTTCCCAGATTTGCAGCAATGGCACAGCCAAAGTATAATCCCAGTGTTAACCCAAGCCATGTGCAAAACTTCCAGAAAAGTGGTATCATCATTGTTTTAATAGTCAAGGATCACTAAAATTCCTGAGGCCGCTCATTCCCACCCTAAAAGAGCTTTCCAGGCTGCCCACACTGGTGGGCAATAATTCACATTTAGGGAAAAAAACCCTCTCCTCAACTAAGGAGGAGGATTATTTTTCTACCTGAAAAAAACTTGCTGTGAGACCTGGATCAAGTAGTGAAATGTTTTAGTAAAAGCTGCTACAATAAACCACAATAATTTTTAGGTAATTCTGGTACGTGGCAAAAGCAGTTCTAACCCTCTCACAATGAGCTCTCTGGCAGCACATACTCTAGAAATAACTGTCCACTCTCCTGACAACCTTCTTCCTGGATTTTTTTGCCTTAAACCCCATGAATGAAGGATTACCAGGATTTATGTAGCTATTTAATACCTTCAGGAAAGAAAAAGCACACAGTACAGGAAGAGAAACAACAGGTAGAGAATGGATCGATCATAATTTAAGTTAAACTTGCCAATAAATTTCTCCTGACATTGACTGATAAATATTGAGATTATTTGAACTTGTTTCCTGGATTGGGAAAACTATCCAGCAGCTGCTTCCTCTGGCTGCTCCAAAATGCTGGATTTTAGGGAGCAAGGCCACACCACAGAGGGAGTCAAGTCAATAAGAATGACAAGTCAGAGCAATTAATAACATTCATCCTTTTCTCACTAAGAATTGTTTTGATTTGGGTTTTGAGAAGTCTGGGTTAAATACCACTTGTCTTGCAGGCTGTTCGTGTCAAAGTGACCTGGCCTGGATAGTTTTAAAAACATAGTCATATAATTTTAAAAATTAATTTTTAAGATATCTTGTTGAGTCAACGAGAACCGAAAAAATTAAGATGTGTCACTGAGACTCCAGGATTGAATCCATGCTGTTATTTCCCCAAGAAGTGTTCCCTACACTGAATGCTCCTTCATCATCTGACTTGAATTCCCTTTTTATTCACATTAATGGGATGCCATAACACACAACCAAAGGAAATGGCCACTCTCCCTTCTCCTCCATGCCCACCAGGAACATCAGGACATGATAATCCACCTCTGCACTGCTGCTTCTCCCTGTGCCTTACCCAAAAGGGGAGGGGTTAAGCAGCTCCAATCTTCCTTGTCTTCTCTGCCAGCAGGAATTAGGAAGCCCTGTGACCCGGAGAGCTGGAGCCTCAGGGAACAGTGGGGTCAGTGTGCCCAGCAGCAGCCCCACTGATAACAAGGCTGGTTTTGTCGGGATCCCAGCACTGCAAAGCTGGAAAGAAGGATTTCTGGAACAGCTCCACAGACATTGATGGGGAGATCCTTCCACACACGAGGGGGAGAGGGACGAGCACACACAAAGTCATTTGTTGGAAAATTTAATGAGGAGATGATGAAGGCTGAGGCAGTGAAAGGCAGGGCCTGCCCTCCTCAGCCCAGGAAATGTGATAGAGAGCAGAGCACGGCTGGCTTGGGAAGGGAAGCAGCTTCCCTGGGATAAGGCCAGGAAGAAGAGACAATTGAAAGCACAGGGAGAAAATGGAGCTGAACTTCTTTTTCCTGTACTGCTCAAAGGAGCCCCATTTAACCCCTTCTGGGCTGGCTCTGGGTTGGGTGTGTGTTCCCAAAGAGCAGAAGGGCTCTGTAAGTAAATCCCCCAGGGATGATACAAATGGGTGGATAAAGGAGACAAATCCTGTGTCAGAACCCTGAGCTCAGCCCTTACAGCCACCACAGGGTCTACATGGCAAAAAGCACTTTTTAAACGCTCCAAATGTGAAATTCCAACTCCATCTGAGCTTGCAGCGGATGCCGTAAGGCATAAATCCCCAGGGAAGCAGGTTTCCCTGGCTCATGTGCTCATACTGGGTTCTATTGCACATCGCTCATGCTGCACACTTTTGGGGGAAGGGAATAGTTAAACCTGGCCAGAAACTGCAAGGGAAGAGCAGTGTGCATTCCCTGGATCCAGCTGAGACTCAGCAAGAGGTAGGGAATGCTGGTTCCAAAGGAGGCCAGAGAGCACTGGTGTCCTTATCACGGATACCTGCTGGTGGCAGGGATGATTCCTGGAGAGCTGGAGCACAGCAGGGGCCAGGGGCAGGGGGGTGCATTTGGTTTTCACAGAGCCTATTCCTCCAATCCCATTAATTCCAAGGCTTTCTGTCAGCTCAGGAGCAAACCTCCTCTTCTGTTCAGCTTTTTGTATGTTTTTACATGGAATAGGTGTTTATACACTTGTCCTGCCTAACAATAAAGAGAGAAAATGTGCACATGGAAAATGGGCCTCCAGGTGTTGCCTGTGTATGGAAAGAACACAGAGACATAGAATGAGCAAACACTGTGACCAAAGCACACAGGACAGGGATCCTGGTTTCATTTCCCTACAATGAACATGCTGTTCCACAAAAAAATGGGGAAGGAATGGAGCGCGTCCTGCTTCCTTCCTGCTGCTTTTGGAGGAGCCCTGGTGTAGGTGCTGACTTTTGATGTCCCAAGGGTTCAAGCAGGCTTTGATCTGCAGGACTCCCCCACCCATATGGGTTTGGATGCTCCACAGTTTGACTCCCACCGACTTTGATGGTTGTTTTTGGCTGGCTAAAAGCTCATCTGCTTTTGAATGGTGGGTTCTGGGGCTGAAGCCACTTCACCTTCAGATGAAAATGTGTGATTTCTAACCTAAAACCAACAAATCAGCTGGCACTGGCACAGGCATTGTGTTGATCCTTCACTGCTGGGAAGGAAGAGGTTAAATTGTTCTCCATTTTAACAAAAACATATTTTAAGTAAATCCAACACTTATTTAACATTAAAAAAAAAAAAGAAACAGGCCTGCTGTGCTCTAATAAATTTTTCCTTGGCTCCCTTCTCTTTCAATCTTGGGGAGGGGGAAGAGGGAGAAAGAGGGACAGAGATGAACTGTTTGGGAAGGCTGACTGCCCTCCAAACTGTCAGAAAGCCTGGAAGATGTAGCAGCCTGCTGTCCTGACACCACCAGGGATGTAGGTCAGACTCTCAGGCTCTCCCAGCCCATCAGCCCTTACACAACACAGAATGTCAGAATCTCATTTAACACCTTATAAAAAGCCCCCAAATCGTGGCATGGCCAGACCTGGCCAGAAGAAGGCTTTTCCTTTTGTTTAATCAACAATTGCTGGGTTAACCTGGCAACAAGTATGATGTTAAATTGTGCTGAGACTGGACCAGTCCGAGTCTAACTCTCTCCCCTCTATGCTGGGAAATCACATTCACATTACAATCCACTCCTGCCTCTTACCTATCCAACATTATTCCCTCCTGCACCCTGAAAAGTTTATTCCATGTTACTGCAGCTGACCCAAGCACAGAGTTCCCACCACTTACTTTCATAGTTAATCCTGAAGGCTACAAAATCCTGCACTAAGGATTTCATTCCTGACTCTTGCTCTGTATTTTCCGCTTCTCAGTTTCACCCATCACTCCCTTGGACTCTGTTAAAACAGTTCCTCTCTTCCCTTGGTTTTTCCCTTCACTATCCAACACCACCCACTTCAAGGGAGTCAGAACTTCCCACAGAGCTGTTTGCCATTCCAGACTTGGAGGGGAGAATGTGGCATCTGCAATGACATTGTGTGGTAATTATTAGCAAAGGCTGAAGCACAATAATTAAAAATATACTCTGAGATAATGCAGACCTTCCCTCTCTCTGAGTCCTTGCTGCCTGTGCTTGAGGCTGAGCGAGAGGTGTTGATTTTGGGGCTTTATTGGCTTCATTCAAATGAGTTTCTCAGAGCTTCCAGGCAATTTGGGGAAGTCTTTTAAGTGATTTTAAGGAAAAACAGGAAAAATGTGTTTTCTGCAACCAATTTCAGGGTATTTTACATATGGAATCATAGAATATGATGGAAGGGGCCCACAAGGATCATCACGTCCAGGTCCTGGCCCTGCACAGGCCCATCCCCAACAATTCCACCATCTGCCCAGAGGATCCTCCAAACACTCCTTGAGCTCTGGCAGCCTTGGTGCTGTGACCACTGCCCTGTTCAGTGCCCAACCACCCTCTGGGGGAAGAACCTTTTCCTAAGATCCAACCTAAACCTGTCCTGATACAACTTCAGGCCATTCCCTGGGGTTTGTTTATTGCTTATATGTATCACATTATTTACAGTTTATATTTATTTATAGCATGGTATCAACCCAAGGCATGATGTGAAGCATGAGAGCACGATGGGAATATATATAGTTGATGTTTATTTATAGTTTATATGTATCACTTTTAGGCATTTCTAAAGGCATTATCAAGACTACAGTATAATCTCAGTTTTCTTTCCCTTTTCTGTAATTTTGTTTGGAGAAAAGGCTCCACCCCAAAGTTCCAAGGAGAAGCAAACACAAAGGATCTGCTGAACCTATGTTTTCCAAAGTCTGGAATTCAGAGAGTTAACAACAACCCGCTGGGGCAATATCAGCCTTCATTCCTGCTTTCCCAAATCCTGCATCCCAGTGGGCAGAAACACAAAAAGATCATTCACCTCCATGTTTCTCAACAGAGTCTAATCAAGAGGGACTGTGGAGTGGCACAAGCTTGCTGAGAGAATTGCAGGGGGGAGGGAAGAGGGGGCTGAATAACCTTTAATAGCTTTGAAACTTGAGAGTTACCTACAAAATAATGTCATGGCTGGGAACAATGGGATCCCAGAAGGTCCTCATGGAATGACTGAGTTCATTGTTTAAATCCACGTGGCATTTTATAAATACCTATTGGTGGTGTTCAATAACGGAGGGATTTGAAAGGTTCCCTCAGTGGAGTGATATTGCTGAAATATTTATCTTTCAATATTTTTTATAGTTTAATTCTAATACTGTGTTTAGCTGACAAATGAGATTTGAGGTTTTCAAGCACAATAATCTTGTGTATTCACCTCAGACCTCTTCTTTTACAGCTGAACTTCCCAAGCCAGCTGGAGCTCTCCCTTTGCAGGATCTGCCAGGGATGGATGAAAAACAAATACAGAAACCTGGAGAATAAACAGCCACCTCAACCATCCTGTCTTTATCAAGGCTGTGCATTTTTTGGCTATGCCAAGTGTTAAAAAACCCAAATGCATACTTGTGAGCTCTCTTTAAATGCAGAGTTTAACAGCAAAAGTAAACTACAGCCACTTAGTGTTATCTCTGCTGTGCCACTGAAACAATCAGAATGGAACCTGAAAGGTCCGAGAAACCAAATGGTCTAAACCTAGTTCAACAAAGTGAAATTACTGCACGAGATTGCTCTAAGAGTCTTTACATCCCTGCCCATTTCAGCCTCGTGCTGAGGCTCCAAGGGTTCATTTCCCTCAAAGTCCTGAAGCCCTTCCAATCCGGGATCGCGTTACGGGGCTGTGTGATGTAGTTTGGAACGTGCCAAGAAAATGTCTTCAGCTCTGCTTTTACAAATATGGCAATGATCAACCCAAGGCATGATGTGAAGGCTGATTATATTTAAAGCAATTTAACATGTTGCAACAACGTGATCCTTAACGCTGCTCCACCAAACGAAGCCGGGATTTAACAGCCCTGCAAACACTGAGCTCTGTGGGCCTGGTCCCACAAACCTGATTCACATCAGCAACCTCCACCTCCCTGAGTCATCTCCCCGAGGGAAAGATAATGGAGGAAGGGGAAAAGCTGAGAAGCTGCTTATAAAACTTGGCTTCAGCAGCGCAATTCAGCACTTGGGTCCTTGCTCTGCAGGCCTGACCTCAACTCGAGGGCTTCTCATCTGCATCCATGTTTTCAGAGACTGCTGTAGGACACCAAGAACTGAGGATTCTGTTACTAAATTCTTTCAGAGTGATTTCCCCTTTCCCAACATCTGCCTGCAGTAGCCAAGTAGAGCCACAGCCACCACTCCAGAAGGGGCCATGAGTGGGGGTTCAGGATTGGGAGACAGCATTCCAAACCCCTTCCAGTCAAATGACTGCTGCCTCCCACAAGGATATATATATTCCCAGATATTACCTTCCCAGGTGGCACTTTTTTGTGAGCAGAGCCCCAAAAGCATCAGGTCAGGGATCTGATCAGTTGGTTTTTATTCGGAGTATGGAATCACGAAATGGGGTTGGATGGAAGAGACCTTAAAGCTCATCCAGCTCCAACTCCTCCTCCATGGGCACAGACACCTTCCACGAGAGCAGGTATCATTTGTTTACTGTTTTTTTTAATCTATAAAACACATTTAAATCACATCGATCTAGTTTACACATGTGAGCAACGAGCACTGCAACACAATAGCACAGATTATCACCTCTAATAACTTGTAGATCACCGACCACAAAAGCCCTGCAAATAACAGCTGCTGTATTTACATAACAACAGATTGGATATTGCCGATGATCCAGATAAACAACTACACAGCTCTGGGAAACAAACAGGCACGTGAGATGCAAAGCAAACAAAACCACAAAAGACCAGAGGATGCCAAAGCAAGATGTGACGGCATTCCCAGGGCTGCCAGAACAGGTATTCCAGAGGAAACTCCATTAACAAAAATGTAACTGCTTCAAACTACTGCAATTAGAAGTGTCTGTACCATGGAAACTCGGCTCCACTGACACAGAAATGTTCCCAAATCACCTGCTACTTTGCAGTGACAGTAGAGGACTCTCCCTAGTATTCCACAGTATCACAATAAGCAGCACAGTAGGAAATTATTCTTACTGTAAAGTCATTTCCCCCGTTACCAGCCATGCTGGTCCACAGAAAGCACTTCCCGTCACTCAATACACACACTTAAAGCTCTGGATTCCAAACCTCATCAGCTGTAGATTACTTCCTACTCTCCAGTAGACTTTCTTGGATCCTCTGCATCAAACCTTTCCCTGGACAGATATGACAACAATATGATCCTAAATTCAGCTCAGAGCCCCACTGTGTACTACAAGTATGGTTTGCTGATGAGTTGCTAAGAATTATCCATTCAAAAATCAAAGGAAAGGTTCCTGTCAGTTCTGACAGTGGTTTAGATGTTTCAGAAGTGCAGCCTGAGATGGAGCCAAAGCACCACACCAGGCACAACTATTCCTGCAAGACGTGTTGGCACCACAGGCTGTGTTCTGAGGAACCACAAACCAGTTCTGCAGTTGCCTGCAGAACTGATGGAGAGAAAATTTCCCTCAACACACTTTGATTCGGTATCAGAAAATCCATAAAAGCCCAAGGATACCATCTGGGCAGTGCTGGAAGTGGTTTTCCACTGTCTCTCAGTGATATACTGGTCAACTTATGAAATCTCTTCCAGTCTTCAAACCTGATTTTGGAATTGTTAATTCAAACTCAAGGTCAGTTAAAAAGCACTTGGTAAAACCCCAGGCTTTGCCATCACCAGCTCATGCATGACTGAGGAAAACACATCTGGACAGTGGCAACACAGAATTCCTGTGGGAATGCTCAGGAAGTCTGAACTCCACCAAACACATTAATTCCTTAAGAGAGCTCACTAATTATCTACTCCCTTTATTGCCCAAGACTTGGAAGACTGACCTGGAAGAGCCATTTTTCCATCTTTACACAGGTTCCCATAGTTTTATTTATTTAAAATTATTATTTCTTTTAAATTATTTAAACACATAACTGTCTCTGTTTAATATTTGAGATAAATAAAAATATAGAGGAAATCTGTCATTCCACCATTACCAGGAGGTCTCTGTGAGATGCTCATCACCTTGGTGGTTTAGCTGACATCCAAGTGTCACTAAATGCCACTACAAAGTCGTAAGATTTGTAGGTAAAGCATCAGCACAATTACTGTGGGTTTTTTTTTCCAGCTTCATTTTGCAAATAGGCTTTTTCTTAAGGAGTTAAATATCTCTGTGTAGATATAAAAGCTATTTTTGAGGGGAGGGGGACATAAAAGCATAGCCTGAGAGCTATCAAAGTTGAAGTTTAGCTTTGTACTGAGTCTCTGACCTCTTCCCTCAGTCCTAGACCTAATCAATCTTAGTATCTCCCACCCAGGGATCCCTCAGAGCACAGCCCTTATCTCTGGATCAGCCCAGAAGAAAGGCAGAGCCAGATATCAGGAAATACTTTCTCTCTCCCTGATCCATGTGCTGGACATAGTTGAAATACCAGCACTGATAATGTGTTGGCCACTCGTGAGTCCCATGTACACTTAATCACTCATTTCCTTCGCCGACTAAGAATAATTCCAGCATCATTTAGTGGGATTTTCCCCCCTCCTTCCCCCGGGACATCTGGCATGCAGCCAAGAGGCAGGGAAGGGATGGGGAAGGAGGCTGAGGGCTCTGATGGGAAGATTATTGTTGCCTGCAGAACTGAAGGAGAGAAAATTTCCCTCATCTCCAGAGCGATTTGGAGCTCAGGAGCTCCAGGAACTTGGCATAACCAGGATGTTTGACCCTTCCTGAGCCAGCCAAGGCTCTGTCTCCACTTTGTGCTGCAGGCAAACTGGCTCTGCTAATCTAAGTCATGAGAGCCTAACTCCCAGTCCCATTTGAATCTTTGCAGAGCTTGGATAACTAAGGGAAAAGCACACTTTCACCTCCAGCTTGGATAGGAAACCTCCCTCCTCCCAGACAGATGTGAGGGGCTGGGAGGACCATCCTTACAGATGTGAGATCTGTTCATTTCTCCACAGCTCTGGAATGGGGGTTATACCTGAGCCAGGATCAAGGACAGTGCCCAGAAGCAGCACATGGTTTGGGAAGTTCCCCCCAAAACGCACAAAACCATTTTACCACCATACAAAGCATCACTTAGTTGTTCCTGATTTCTCAAACGCGAAGGGACGCACAGATATCTGTCACCTGGAGAGCACTGGTCGCCTCACACCCATTTTCTAGTGGCATTTTCTCTCTCTCTCTGACCATAAGACACTTGGCAGTGTCACTTCAAGGCCATAAATCACTGAGACTCACCTGGATCACATTTCCAGGGCTGCAAAAATCAGCCACTCCATATCAAATCACAGTGTCCCTGGAAGCAGAGTGACAGGGAAGCGCTCAACATCTCTAAGAACAATCCTTTATTTATAAAACTGACACCTTCAGGGTCTATCTCAGAAAAAAAATTAAGGTTAAACCTAGGACTGGTTTATTCTTAACCTCACATTTTGTGCATGCACAAAATGCACTGCCTTCCATTCCATCATTTCCAAGGAGGTGGGTCACCTCTGTCTGGTGGTTCAGTTTCCATCCATGAAAACGCAGCAATAGATCTGAATAAATCAAGAGTAATGAGCACTTTGGGTGTTTTATTGCTTTTCCTACCGTGTGCACCTGCACAGGTCCAGTGCTGCAGTCCCTCAAGACCCAATACACAGATTTATACACTCTTAACACATCTCACAAGTTACGGAAATGATGCTTTTTTTTCTCAGAGAGATTTGATTTCTAAAAACCCTCAAGACCCTTTCACTGTTATTCCTGTTATTTATGCAAGAAAGAAGAGGGGGGGAAGCTATGAGTGGTCTGTATTTAAAACAACAGGCTCTTTCTACCTAGGGTAGAAAATATTGACACTGTTTTACATCAGTAACGGGACCCAGACGGGATGGGAAACAGCAGAACTTCCACTGTGCCCTCTCCTGGGAATGATGGTTCACTGGGAATCAACTAATGAGCAAAATGGGTGCTCCAGGCAGACACACAGAAAGATTACTGTGGATTCCCCATCCCTGGGAGTGTCCAAGGTCAGGCTGGACGGGGCTTGAAGCAACCTGGGATAATGCAAGGGGTTCCTGCCCATGGCAGGGGGTGGAACGAGATGGGCTTTGAGGTCCCTTCCAACCCAAACCGTTCCATGATTCCATGACTCTGTGAAACAACCTCTTCTGGAAGAACCCATGTCTGTGCCCACCGTACAAACCCTGGGTTCTGCTGGAATAACCTTTCAGGGGAATTTCAACTTCCTGGCTCTCTGAAAACAGGGAGAGGGAATGGGAACCTTGAGTTGGGTCTGGTCACATGCAAATTAAGTCCATGGCATTTTAAATTTGGTTCTGCTCTTTCAGAATGACCACTTACAACTAGTTTGCAAACACCACAAGGTTGCCTGAAATCCTGTTTAAATTACAGACCTGAGAATTACTGAAGCACAAACACCAAAACAACTGTTCTTTCTGTTTATTTCTTACCCTTTTCCATGGAGTGACACGAAAACTTGCTTTTCCCCCTGGAGACTTTATACAAGTGGCAGCTTCAGTTGCTGCAGTTTTACAAGACTATAAAGTTAGCAGCCCCTAACACCCAATTAGCAGTTCCCTATATAAAGCAAAACCACTTCCATGCTATTGTATTCCAAATAACCTGAAGCCCACTGCATCTTTTCCCTCCTTGCCCGAACACCACCTTCCTTAGAAAACTGCAAGGGGAAGTAGGAAGGATTAACACTCCTAATAATCACCAGTGAGATGAAACTTCATAGATAAAAAAAGGGAGATTTTTAGATGTCTGTAGCAGGAGCAACTTGGCTCATCTCGAACATGCAGTTGAGGTATTTGACATTCACCTTGTGAACAAGTCAGGGTATTTTCAGACCATCTCAGAAATATTTGTGCAGCTTTTTGTCTTGTGGGCTCTTTGCTGTCACTTCACATCACAGTCCTACCTGAGGATCCCTGCTGAAGCCCTGGCCACTGTCTAAACACATTAACACACAATTCCCAAACTTGTAGCGTAATGGATGGTACAAAGAAAGGAATGAAGTGTTGTCATCATGTTTGCAGATGCACCAGAGAGGCACAGGAAAACCAAGACCCTTGTCCAGGTCACAGGGTGGATGTGTTCCTACAAGGAATGATGGGAATCCCTGGAGTCAGCCCTTAAACCATAAGGTCACTTTTCCTCAGCAGCTGAACGGGATATCTTTCCTGTCAGGAATGGCTGAACAGGGGCCCAGAGAGGCTGGAGCACCTCCACCTTTGCACATTTTTACACCAGACAGAACCACTCATGGGCTACTTGAGACCACTATGAAGTCAGGCCTGACAGGAGGTCAGGTGAGGTGACCTCCAGAGGCTCCTTCCCAACTGCCCTTTTGTCCGATTTCTACCTTCTCTGCACCATTTTATTACAGAATCCTAGAATAATTAAGGTTGGAAAAGCCCTCCCAGCCCATCGAGTGCAGCCTGTGCCTGATCCCCACCTTGTCACCCAGCCCAGAGCACTCAGTGCCACCTCCAGTCCTTCCTTGGGCACCTCCAGGGATGGGGACTCCACCACCTCCCTGGGCAGCCCCTTTCAGTGCCTGACCACCCTTTCCAGGAAGAAATTCCTCCTGATGTCCAACCTGAATCACCTCTAGCACAGCTTGAGGCTGTTTCTTCTCCTCCTGTCCCTTGTTCCCTGGGAGCAGAGCCCGACCCCCACCTGGCTCCACCTCCTGTCAGGGAGTTGCAGAGAGGGAGAAGGTCCCCCCAAGCCTCCTTTTCTCCAGCTAAAGGCACAGGTTTCACAGGCACCAGCAACAAAGTCTGGGTGAAAGGCAGGTCCATGAGCAATGTGACGCTTCTGCCGCCACTTTTGTTAATCCTCCAAAGTTTCCATGAAGCAGCAACCAAGGTTTGCTGGTTGGACCTTGGACACTGCACAAAGTGCCAAGTTCCTGACAAAGCCACAACAGATTTTTGATGTTTGTGTGAACAAGTGTCACCCCCACCCCATGTGTCTCTTCCAGAAGAACTGCTCTTTTAGATGAAAATGACTAAAAGCACCTTTCAGTGAACCACAATAGCAGCTCCCAGAGAGCTCCAGGGCTGGGATCCCACACAGCTTTCAGCTGAAATCGCTGGCCAAGACTTTTCCATGCACAGTTCACCCACGAGAGAGGAATGGGATCCCTCCAGCTCCCCCTCCCAAGGTCCCCCTCTGGCATGTGCCTCCCTGGGGCTGGCTGTCACAGCGGATCATGTCACCAGGTGGTGACATCACCTGACAGAACAGCCCGGGGCGCTCCGTGTCAGACAGATTGTGTCTGACACCCAGGGAAGATTCCAGATTCCAGCCCATGTGTTTGCTATCCCAAATCCTTTGTGCTTAATGACTGGAACACCACATCAGCACAACTGCTGAGAGCAGGTTCCACGATTCCCTGAGTCAGCAGCTGCTGCAGGAGGATCTTCCACAGTCACTGAGACACCAAACTGCACAGGGCAAGGAAAGAGGAGCCAAATCCCACCCCGGGGAAGTCCAGGCTAAAGCTGGACTCCTCATTTACCTCTGAGACCTCTTTAAAAGCAATTTGGAAAACAGTCCTGAGGAAAATTCATGCTCTACATGCACCCAAAAGTACTGCTCCCTGCCTCTGACACACCAGGCAAGTACAAATACAACACATGTAATAAACTCTCTATTTTACCCAAAAGCAAGACATAAAACAGTTGTTTTAACTACAAACGTGTCCTACTACTACTATAGTTTCTTTTTTACAAGATAAAACCAGACAGACTGGTTTAAAAAGCCAGACTACAAAGCTATAGGAGTTATTTACAAAAATAATTGAAAATAAATCAATCTTCCTCACAAATCTCAATTTTGTAAATTTTCAAGATGAAAATACTCTTCTTTAAGTGGTCCTATTTTGCAAAAATAAAGTTTGAATTGTTTATTCTTAAGAGCAGGGTTTATCCCACCCCTTCTTTTCCCTCGGATTTTTTGGGTTTGCCAGGCTCCCTTTTTCCATGTATCTCTCAACACTAACAGGAGTTTCTTAAGCAGGAGTAAGCCCAGCTGGTCTCTGAGGACTCTCAGGACTGTTTGGGATATAAAGGATGACTCCAGATACCTTCCCCTGAATGGATACAAAGAGTGGTTTCCACTGGGTTCCTCAGAGAGGAAGATCCCTGGAAGTAGGGAGGGAGAAATGGGATCTTGGTCCTGCCCCGAGTTCCCCTTCCCCCTCCCCCTCCCTGCACAGCTAAAGAGTTCCCTGAGCTGTGCTGGGAGCCCAACCTGGGAGAAACATTAGATTTTCCCTCTGGCAAAACTTCTTTCCCACTTGGCAGCGCTGGGTCAACCCCACCTATTCCATGATGAAAAACACCTTTCCGAAGTTAACGAATTCAACTGCTTTTCCCTGGCAAGTTCAGATCCAGCTGAGTAACTCTCCACTTACTGAGTCATCCCCAAAATAAGAAGTCACCTTGCTTGTGTTCTGACCTCAGAGATTAAGAGGAAAGTCAGATTTTGTCACCTGGGAAGTCTGTGTGAGGGAAGCTGGAAGAAAGATAAGGAGTCAACTGGGGAAAATAAAAGCAGTTTAATTGAAAGGGGAATTTTGAAAATGCTGGAGTAAGGATTTCTTCCCTGGCAGGGTTATGTTCCCAGGGGAGATGAGTCAGGTATGAAGCACTGGGGAGAAGTTCCTCCCTCTGCACTGTGGGGAACTGCTTTCTCCCTCCTTTCAGCCAGGACAGGAGCACCCAGGTGGTGGAGTTCCCATCCCTGGAGGTGCCCAAGGAAGGACTGGACGTGGCACTTAGTGCTCCGGGCCGGGTGATAAGGTGGGGATCTCTTTGGTAGCAAGGATAAGAATCAATCCCTTTGCTTCCTTTTACACCTTTGCAAATGAAACTAAAGATAACAATAATCTACTGGTCTTGCACGTGCTTCAGGCTTCCAGGATCCTCTGTCCTGTGTTCCACTGGAATAACATTGCCCTTGGACCTGGGACACATTTGGACTGGGGAGAAGAAGGGAAGGGGAGAAGAAAAGTAAATCTCTTATGAGATTTCTGAGATGAAATTTGTGCCAGCTTCAAGCACGGTCCATGGGAAGGGTCAGGAGAAGTTCACAGCTTTTTTTAATAGATACAAAACAGAATTAACTTCAAAAATCTATCACAATTTCTGCACATCCTGGAAGTCAAAAAGAGCTTCTGGGAAATCTGGATCAGTGGATCAGCCTGATAAAGAGCTCTACCAAAATTCCCCGTGGTTTCTGCAATTCTTCAAGTGAGCAAAACCTGCACAGCCTGTTCACAAAACCTTGTTTTTTTAAAAAGAATATGGGCACTGCAACAAGGAGGGTGAGCCTGGAGATCAGCTCCAAGCAGCACAGAGGTTCCTAGGAATGAGAACTGGGTTGAAAGAAACGTATTCATAATTTGCAGGACTTTGAAACTCAGATTAAACATAAATGTAGAATAAACACCAGAAGCTTTAACCTCAAGGAATAATGACTACACATAAAAGCTAAAAAACATTCAAAGGAAAATCAACAGTAGCCATCTATAAAAGAAAATACTACAGTTGACTCTGAATTTTTCAGTTCATTATGATTAAAAAACCCAAAATATCTTTGGCTATGTGAACAAATTTTAACAGAATGAGCAATGACTGAGAAACGACACAGAGTGGGTTTCTGTACACATTTCAAAGCAATAAAACTTATCTTCCCCCAGTATCTGTGTGTGAGATTAATCATGAGTGTTAACTAAAAAAAAAAGCAAAACTCTAAAATTTGGTGTTTGACATATAGAACCCAAAGAAAACAGGCTGCCCTCCTACAGGTACAGGGATTTTATTCCTGTCTGCAAAGAAAGTCCTTCAGGGTGAGTTTATTAAAAAAAAAAAAAAAAAGAAAAATAAAGCAGTTCAGGGACCATCACATGAATTCCAAAAGCTTTTGTCTCTGAGAGTTTAGCTGGTACTGGCATGAGAAATGACTCTTTTTTTTTTTTTTTTTCAGAGGCAAGAGGTTTAAAAACTTTTTAGCTTTGCTTAATAGAAAAGCAAAGCTGGGGAGGAAGGAATTTTTTGGGAGTCTAGACAGAACTCCAAACAAACTTCAAAGACCAGCCCACTCCCAGCACAGCTCATCCAGGGACCAGATGGGCTGAGAGGGGGGAAAAGGCCCTCCGAGCCCTCTCAGACATCCTGGCTACTGCTCCGAGGAGGTGAAGCCCCAGGACAGACCAGATAATATCCTGCTACTTAAGGCTTATAAAAATAACCTCCCGAAGTTATTAATTAATTCCCAGCTGAAGGCTGCCCAGGCAATGAACCAAAAGAGCCCACATTTCTCACCATTTGCACTGTTTTCATTAAATAAAGTCTCCAAAAGGCCTCTTTCGGGTTCTGTCAGACAGTTGCCATCTCCAAAGGGAACTGGCTATGTTGCTTCCTCCCATTATCCATGGATATTTGGGAGCAGGAACAAGCCTGGTCCCTCAGATATATCCAGTTCTTGCAGCACACCTTTTGCTATCTAAATACAGAATGTGAACAAGAGCAGCATTATCACTCCTTTACAACCTGGGAGGGGGAAGCTGATTTACAGCCACCCATAAATCTGGGCTGGTGCAAAATAATCAACCCACATCTCTTGGCTTTTTTGTTGTTGTTTTTTAAAGCAAAAACACATGTTGATTGATGGCACTTTTTTTTTTTTTTTTTTGCAGGTTGATGTTGATCTTAATGAATTGTTTATGTAAAAACAAAAGCTTCATACCATTCTGAATCCTTTTTAAATGGCTTCAGGGAAAGAGTCATTATTTAAGCTGAAATGACCTTTCATTTCAAATTGTTGCTGAATACAATTGAAAACTTAAAACAGCCAGAACCAAGCAAGATGGTTTGGTTTTCTCTAATAAAATACTCTGAGTCAAAGTCAATCTTTTTTTCCAGTGTTTTAACAATTATTTACACATTTTCTGTTGGTTCCACACTGAAAGCTTTACATCTCTAAAAAAGTCTACTCGATGCCAGTTCTCAGCTGTGGACATTGTTCACAGAAAAAGATGAGGGATCCAAGCTGAGATCCAAACCTCAAACTCCACAAGTGACTTGTTACTGGAGCTGCATCCCACTCCAGCATCCTTTCAATCCTTTCTGTGGCTGAGACACTGGAGAGGAACCAACAGGAATGGAGGGAGGTAGGATGGAGGGAATGGAGAGAATCAGGGAATCCCAGACTGCTTTGGGTTGGAAGGGACCTTAAAACCCACCTCATCCCACCCCCTGCCCTGGGCAGGGACACCTTCCACTAGTCCAGGTTGCTCCAAGCCCCATCCAACCTGGCCTTGGACACTTCCAGGGATGGGGCAGCCACAGCTTCTCTGGGCAACCTGTGCCAGGGCCTCACCACCTTCACAGCCAAGAATTCCTTCCCAGTATCCCATCTAACCGTGTTCTCTTCCAGTTTAAAACCATTGCCCCTTGCCCTGTCACTCTCTTCCCAAGTAAGTCCCTCTCCCTCATTTTTCTAAACCTCCTTAAGGCACTGGAAGCAATGAGCTCCCTGGAGCCTCCTCCTCTCCAAGGCAGGTAAAGGTGCAGCAGGAACAGAACAGTAACTCTGAAAGCTGGATCGGGCAACTCCCTGCATGGACCAGCTCTGTGCAGCAAAACCAAAATCCTGGAACCACATCCTGGAAAGGAGCATTTTCCCTTATATACTCTGTGCTGGGGCTGCTTGAGGACATAAACTTTAGCACTTGAGGAGCACGTGGATGCCTCGGATGGTTTTGTGTGCTGAACACCTGGGCCACATCCACCAAACACGGCCCCCTTAACTTGCCCTTGTGCTCACTGGTACTAACAGATCTCACTGTCAAGAACAAATCAGACATCTTTAAACAAAAGAAACATCTCACATTTGGCCATTCAGAAATATTAGAAAGGAAATCATGGAAAGGGTTGTCCAGCCCTGGCACAGCTGCCCAGGGCAGTGGTGCTCATAAAACATGTGGAAGTGGCCCATGAGGATATGGTTTAATGGTGAACATGGTGGTGGTGCTGATTGACAGTTGGACTTCATGATCCTAAAGACCTTTTCTGACCTTAATGACTCTATGATTGTATTTATTATTATTATTTTACTTAGTCTGTTTGTAAAAGAAAATTGAAAGTAGCAGCCAAGTACTTGGGGGGCTGCACTGCCACAAACAGTCCCTTGTGAACACACAACCAGAGAGCAGAAAACTAATATGGACAAATTCAAACAGAAATCACCCAGAAGTTATATTGTGGATAAACAGTGGATTAGACTTGGTTCAGCTAAAGTCATTCCTTAACCAGCTGCAAGGAAAGCAAACCGGGATACAAGGAACACAGAGAGCAGGTGAGCACTACGGGACCGACCCTGAACCCAAACTCCATGGTCAGGAGCAGAGGCTGGAGAGTTCCCCCACACCCTCTGGAATGTTCTGCAGAGCAGCCCTGGAAGGGCAGCCTAAACCTGCCCAAGGCACCGTGGGCATTCCCAGCCCCACACCGGCACTCTGGGCTCCTGAAAGCAGCACGACTTCAGGGAAAGTGATTTGTCACAACAGCAAAGCCTGGTTTTAGTAACATGGCAAACTTCTTACTGTTTCTTTTGATTAACATGGCATTAATTTGGGATTTCTTTCTATTTAGTCTATGCAGTGAAATGATAAAAACCAGACCTGACAAGCTCTGAGCTCAGGGGGGACTGGCAGAAAGGGCAGCTCGAGCCTTTCCCAACAGCCCCATGTCCTTGGGATGCCACATCCCCGTCACACCTGCACAACTCTGTATTTACCCACTGCCTCAAGAAACCACAGGGAATTCCAGCCTTTATTTAGCCTTTAAATCAGAGCCCACACCATTCATTTTCTCCTGGATTTTCTTGAAGGAATATCCAATATTCCATTATATTTTGCAAATGACTCAGACCTGCAAACTCATTGTGTTTATTTGCATCACAGACAATAAAGCACCTTCTGTTTGGGGAACCCCATTAAAAATAAACAGTCTGAGAAAACTTGGCTTTTCAGACTGTGTTGTACGCTTGGTTCATTACTGCCCCTTCCCCAGCCCTTATCCAAACAGTCCTGACAGCTTGTTTATGGAGAGCTCTGCAGTTCTACCTACCCAGGCTGTGCTGGGCACAGAACCACGGGAGAGCCCCAACCGTGGCCTGACCTTAAAAATAATGATAAAAATAAAATAAGTTTAAAATTTAAAAATAAACACATAAACCAAAATCATTAAATGGTTTAGTTTGTGGACAATACTGGAAAACATCCTCTAGTGACTCACTGCCAATTAGCCAGAAGTTTCTACCTGAAATGTTACATGTGACATATTTTGATTTGATATTTTAGTACCCCATATCTCAGGCAATATAAAATTTACCTTTAAAGTTACTCTTAAATTTAGCCTTAAAATTTACCCTTCTGTTTGTGGGATTTTTAAAGGGAACTCGTGATTCCTTCTGCTGGCAGTTCCATTAAAGCAGAGATATAAATGCTCATATATTCAGTGAAGTTATTCCCTGAAGTTACATGTTTATATGTTCTATATAACAGTCTATATATATTTGTATAACAACATACATATGTTGTTTTCTAGACAGCTAAACTCTTGCTTTTTTTGAAGTTTGATTCTGGGAAACTGTTCAGTCCTGACCGAGAAAAGGCACATTTTTACCCCGATAGATTAAAAGCACAAGTTGCAGCAGTTTAGCTTTGTTAAGTGCTGCTCCATTAACATCCTCATTTTTCCCCGGGAGGGCTGGGGAAGATGAAAGCTCCGTTTCCAGAGCTGCTCCCAAAGGTAGTCTGGGCAATGCCACATGGCCATGGGAGCCGTTTAAGGAAATATGGAATTAAGACAACTCCAAAGTCACTTCGTGTCATCAGTCATCCACAGGAACTGGGATTCACCAACAGCTCTGGACTAGACTCAACAGCTACTTCCCAAAACCCCCTGGCAACACCTGGAAGATGGTTCCAGCAGTTATCCCTCAGGGATAGCTCCCCAGACACTTCCTTTAACAACACTTTTAAATACAAGTGTAACGTGGAGTGAGATCCTTGTTGGAATTCCTCAGTAAGGTTTTCATCTATAGAGTGTAGCATGGAAACATGGGTATTTAAAGCAATAAGTAAAAATAGCTTTTTAAAGACAATTTTGGGGCTTTTTAAGAACTACACATAAAATGGAGCCTTTTAAATGAGATCATAATTTACAGTTAAATACTCTGACCATGTTGAAATTTGGTACTGAAGCCACATTAAATCCAGTGTCAGAGCATTGCTGCAGGACCCCAAGGAACTTAACCAGCCACAGAATTCCTACTCAGAGCTAAAACTGTCATTAATTCCCTTTGCTTCCTGCCTGTTCCCAGCACTGAGGAGTCCAAATGCTGCCCCTGACTTTGACAGCAAACCTGTCACTGCCCATGAGGATGAACCAGAGGAATCACCTGAAAATTATGGATGAGGAGAGATCTCCTAATGGGTGGGATTAACCACCAGACATTAAAGATTTTGCATTTGGGAACTTTTCTAAAGACAATTTTGACCCTCAGGTTTCACAGCACTGGGGTGGTTCCAGTGGCTCAAAGGAATATTCAGGGAGTCTTAAATCCAGCAATGGTTTGGTTTGTTACACAGCTCCCAGGAGTCACAAATCCTAATTCAACGTTTGCTGAAAAGCAGGAACGTCACATGGCTCCCCCAAAAACACAACAGCACCTTAGTCTCATATTGTTTTCCCTGCCCAGATTATCCAGAAAGGCATTAGTCCATAGAGTGAGCTATTGCCTGGAAAACTCCAAGCTTCCAGAAAACAAACCCATTCCATGTGCTATCCATGCACAGGCTGGCTCTGGGGCCATGCTGGATAACCACTGCCAGTATATTCCACTTCCATCTTTCCTTTTTCAGATCATGAACAACAGATCTGCAAGTCCAGGATTAGCACTGAATTTGAAAGCAGGCCCTTGGTGGAGCATCCAGGTGGAGCTTCCAGGATGTATTGCACAGTACAAGATGGACCCTCACAAGTAAAATAACCATTTATATTCACCATCCACTTACATGTCAAAAAGTGTCCCCATCTTGCATATTTTTCCCATCTTCTTCTGGAATTTTCTTTTCACAAGGTGCCAAACACAGCAATATTTGCTCTGTTCTAACATAGGAAGAATTGCCATCTATCAAGCCAAAGAACCCAACTGTACTATGTTTCTTGGCTGCAGTGCACCAAGTTTAATTGCTGAAATACACTTAAAATTTGATAAAAAAGGAAAAATAACATTCTGTATAGCTCGAGGAATTTCAAGGCATAAAAAAAAGGCTGTAAAATAACATTAGAGGCTCAATTTCAGAAGTGTCTTTCAAAAAGTGTAACCCCAAACGTCAGCTCTGCTGAGCCCTGCCATTAATCAGCTCGTGCCACTGCTTTACATCAGTTGTAGGATCTACTACTCTGAGTAGGTCCAGAGAGGGCACTTCTTCAGAGACAGGGAGATCACTGACTAGAGAAAACCTCATATTTCCTTAGGGGCACTGCACAGCTCCTCAAATGCTGCAGCTGGCAGGGTAGAAGGTAACCACCAGGACAATTTTGGTAAATAAAAGCTGGGGAGCATCTGGCTCATGAAATCCCCCATCCCAGGCACTTTCACTTGCCTTTTCCTTGGACAGGCTGAAATGTGGTCAAGCCCCCCTCCCAGGAGAACCACTTGCCCCATTCACAGCTATGAAAGGCATTAAATAACTAAATAAACCCCAACCCGCATCCGGAACAAATATCAATCAACAAGCTGAAAGAAACCCACTATTCAAGAGGTGCTTGTATCGACCTTTTAAGTTCTTATTTGGTAGTAGAACAACACACACAGTGCAATAAAAATGTCCAGTGCCAGAAATGGCACTCAAGGGTTAAGGATTGTTGATGGCTTAACATCACCTACAACAGGTGGCTCTGCATTTCAGGGCAAAGCTGTGGAAAGGAACTTTGTGTCATGGTGTGTGGAATGCTTTGAAAGGTCACTGGAAGGCAAATGCACCTAAACTGGACCTGCACACGTTGGGTTCGTGAGACTTCCCTGCTCCCAGCCCACAAAGATTCCTGAGCTCCATGGATGCTGCTGGAATAAGAGAGCCTGTTCCATAACTTAGGCATCCAGGAGTAAAAGTTAGTAACGCGTTTACAAGCATAACAAACAGCCAAATACTTTATTTTACCATTCTTTGCATTGGTTTCCAGCATCTTTTCATCAAGGATGTCTTAAAAAGTGTTCAAGAAACTCAGACCAATAATTATCAATACCCAAAGTACAAGGAACCAGACTGCTCGCAGGACTTGTTTATTCCCAAGAAAAACACAAGTGAGCCCATTCCAAGTGCAGCATCCTGGTTAATTCTCTCAAAAAATGTATTAGGAAGGAACAAGAAAGAAGCTGTTAGTGATAAACCATAGAAGTGGAGTTAAAAACCTTCAGGAAACAAATATGAATAAGGTCACTAAACACATATGAGAAGACTATAAAATCTTCCTTTCTCACATCAGAGGGGCAGAGCTTTGTAAATAACATTAGTTTTCTGTAGGACACTTTCGTCCAAACTCTTGAGAAATCAGCCTCCTGACCCCGAGGATCATTAGGAAGTGGCAGGACACCAGTTTGTGCAACTTGCCCTTGTGACAATCCAGCTGTTTGCTGAACACCCTTTGCCCAGAGCAAGGAAGAACCGAGCGTTCAGACAAGTCACACCAGAGACTCGGCACCACTGGAGAAACCAGTGCTGGAGAGACTTGTCCTGGATTAATGTATCCACAGAACTGGGGCAGAATGGGAACCACTGGGTCAGGGGAGAGAAAAAGCTCAGTCACTTTGATTTGCAGCTCAATCCAACAATTTTGAGCATCCTGTGCTATTATTTGTACTGTTTGAAATGGCTCTTGCACAGTACCAACTGCCACCACCACATCCTGCTCCTTCTGCAGGTACAGTAAAGAACCACTGGGAAGGACACTCATTTTCTCTCCTTCAGCTTCTAGTAATTATAAATCATAATAGATACTTCCATTAATACTTATCTTTTGTAGATAGTATCTCAGACACCAAAGCAGAAAATACCAATTTATTGCACAGGGAATTAAGAAAACAGCTCCTGTTGGCTGAAGCTGATTTGGAGCTTCATATTCCCAAATACACAACTAGAACCCCCCTGTACAAACACTATGTAAAATGCCGTTTTCTATGAAGAATTTCAGTGTGTAGAGCTTTGGATGATTATCTCCAGTGAATCAAACAGGATTTGTGAAGGCTAAACCATGATGCTGCATTTTACTCCTTGGGTGATATAACCTGATAGGAAGGAGAAATTATAGATGTTTACTTCTGTACAAATTGAGAAATGGACAATCTCATTTATATAACTTTTTAATATAACTTTTTTTAAATAACTTTTAAGTCATTCTTGCCTTTTTTAACCTTTAATATGACTTAATCAAGCTAAATATTCTAATATAGTAAAATAAGGTGGGCTGAGGAAGAGATGACAAAGAAAACAACTTGATCACGGGGACTGAAGTGTGTTGCAACGCTCCCAAGTGAAGTGTGATGGAAAAGTCCCTGCATTGCTCTGTCACTGACAATCCAGTTTGTACCTGCAAAGTGTGAGTGTTACTGAGTTCCACCTCTGTGTGTCACCCTATAAACACCACCAGTACATGGTGTATTGGCAGGGATTGCTGGGAATTGCTTCTCGCAGGGGGACACCCTTTGCTCCCAGCTGGCACTGAGGTGCTGATGATGCCTCACACAGCTGTCCACAGAATGTAAACCTTGTATGTAATAACTACTCAGTTCCTGCTGTCCTGTTTGTCAGCATTCTGCTCATTTGAAAGCAGCACCGGTGCCATCCCAACCCCACACTGCTGGATGCCACCCCTGGAAGGAGTTTCCAAGCCGCTCAGGCACTGAAAAGGCCTTTCCAGTGCTCTCCCAAAACATGTAGGTTCTGGAGATACTAACAACTTCAGAAATCGTTACGGCTCCTAATTAAAAGGACCCCTCCCATGGTAAATGTTTGGATGCAGAAGAATTTGAGAGACTTGTGCATCTCTGCAATTTACCTTCCAAGGGTAAGACAAAGCCAAACTAACCAGGTGTCACAGAAAAGAAATCACTGCATGTGACTAACACATGCTCTGAGAGAAACTCACAGAAACGAAAGAAAAAAAAAAAAACATTTTTCCCATATAATCACCAGAAGGTGGGTAATATTCACCTTCAGACCAAGATGAACTTGAACAACTATTTCAGTGAAAGTATATTAAAGCTATTTTGCACGAACATGCTAAATTCAGCAGTTAAATTCATGTCTCACATTCCTCTGTGCTGCTCTCCACACTGGATGATGTGGTGACAGACATGGAGGAGTGAAATCATAGCACTATCTCTTGGAAATTGCCAAAAAAGTGATTTCTCACCATATGGGACCTGTAACAGCCCTGAAGCGTTTCAGCCTCTTACCCTCAATTGGTTTTCCCTTCCCCAGTGTGACACAGTCACTCACCTAAAACTCCCCAGCTCAGCAGTTTCCTGGGGATCCTGATCCAAAGGGGTTTTATCTCTGCTCTGACACGAGATTAAGAGTTATGTTAATAACACCACATATCAAGATGATATCAAAAAGCAGACCTATCCCTCAGCTTGTTTAATGTTAGTTCTGGCGAGGCCTTAAAGCAGAAATCACGTCTGGAAACTTTATCTGAAAGTTCCTGCCCCAATAGCACAATCCTGTGCTCCATCACCAAAAGCCTGAGCTCAGCATTCTAAAAGCCATCTTCATATTTCACCACTTTCTGCATCTCCTCTCTGTCCCAGTTTGATGTTTTAACTTTTTCCCAGAAGCAAATTATCCTCCTTGACTGGAGAAACCTAGAAAGTGTGTCAGGTCATGCACAGGACTCTTGTCCTTCAGGATCATCTAGACACAAATTTTCCCCAAGAGCATTTCCTGCCTAATATAATGTGGGTAAAATCTGTTTTTACAGCCCAGTTGTCCCTTTAGCAGGCAGGGTGTAGCTTCACTGACACTATGAGGACTAGTGTGCTCACACAGACCCACAGCACAGTCAGGCTGTGTTCCCAAAAAAAGAGTGTTTTCCAGGAAGAAAAGCACCTGGTGATTCCACTACTTATTGCAAACCCACAAAAATCAATCATTGCTCAGATAAAGCATTACTTTATCTAAATCTGTGTTTAAGGAATCTGCTGCTTATCATGCTACAATCTCCCTGTTACCAGTTTCATCACAAGGGACTTTACTGAAGTTTATTTCTCCACAGAAACAGTAATATTAAAAAAAAAAAAAAAAGGATATAGGATAGTGCAGTGATGAAAATGTTGTCCACAGCAACATTCACTGCCAAGTTAAATTTCTGAGGTCAGCAGTATTACTATTACGTATAAATTTATAACCTTAAGTGATTTGCTGGATTGGGGTGTTTGTGTATCTCTCCTCTTGGAAGCTGGACAATCATTACAAACTGGCTTTGGAGATGACCCAGTGGGTTCTATGTCATATATTTCTCCAAAGTTAAACTGCCTGAATTTCTCTTGCTGTAAAAATGAGAGAAGCGCAAAGACTTTTGGACTGAACCCTGAGATTCTCCCCTTCCCTTTTCCTGGGATATGTAGCCCAGACCCCACTTAATGCAAAGGCACTATTTATTAATGCCCTGAAACACACACATCCAGACATTCCCTAATTGTGAAGGACAAATCCACCAGTGATGGGGAGCAGAGGAGGAAAGTGAGGCATTGGTTGAGGTTTTCTCCCTCTATGTGCTCAGTTAGTCATCTTTTCCTGCTCTATATTTTTCATGGCAAGCCCTGAATTTTCACCTGAGGTCCATCAAAGACATGCTCAGTGTTGTGTGTACAAAGCGAAGGAGATGATGATGAGGTTATTCTGCCTCCTGCACTCGCTCCAGAGCTTGTGGGGTGGTCTGGTCAGGTCCAAAAATCTCTTAAAGGAGCAACAGCACCACCAGAACTCGCCTCAACTGACTCCTCCTGGCAGTGATGGCAGTGGAGGAATTCCTCCCCAAGTCAAGGCTTAGGCAGCACCTGAAGGAAGCCTGTCCTGGAGCTTTCCCATGCTGTGCTTATTCTCTGGGTAAACACAAGACCTCAGTCTCCACACTTGTCAATCTGGCACCTTTAACGAGCAACAAGTTGGTTTTATTAAAGGAGGAAAAACGTAGATTTCCATCACTCCTTATAAAAGAGAAAGAAAATGTCAAACATGGAGGTAAAAGTCATATTTCAAGCGAGCTCCAGCCCAAGCTCCCTCTCCCCCTGCACCTGCACGGGGGTGAACATGTGCTGGACGGCTCTGTACGGGCTCAGTGTTCAACATTTGAACTGGACCTGCTCCAGCTTCTGAATAAATATCTCTTTGGGGGGAGAGGGAATTACATTCCAGAGGCAAAATGCAGTTTTTCTTCTCCTAAATTTTGAAAGAAACATGTACTTGTGAACATCAGGAGTCACAGGAACTGAAATCCTTTCTATCTCCAGCCTTCAGCACCGTGTCCCCCCCAGCATGACCACGTGTCCAACCGAGACGAGAGGGCTGCACTCACAAAGTGTTCCTGCATTTTTCTTCCTAAATAACACTTATTTCCAGTGGGGGTACTTTTGGGGAACTACATG
Source organism: Pachyramphus minor (assembly GCA_013397135.1). Taxonomy (NCBI): domain Eukaryota; kingdom Metazoa; phylum Chordata; class Aves; order Passeriformes; family Tyrannidae; genus Pachyramphus; species Pachyramphus minor. The sequence continues at coordinate 635,097 of VYXB01004701.1, forward strand.
AGGCACCATTCAGAGGGATAGGAAAGCCCATTTGGGATTAAGAAGGCGACGCCCACCTTGTTCTACACAGGGTGGTAAATTATGAACAATTTAAGTATCTTGGAAATCTTCCTGCTGGATGGTGAAAGACCATCTTAACATTATTTATTTATTATTTAACTAACATTAACAGAGTAATAATAAAAAGAGCTTTCTGCTCTAAATAGAACTTTAGGTAAATGGTTGTGCTCATGGTTCCTTGAGGAGAATCACACAGGATTTGGATGTTACACAACAGGTTGCCCAGAGTACTTGTGGATTCCCTGTCCCTGGAAGTGTTCAAGGCCAGGTTGGACAGAGCTTGGAGTAACCTGGGATAGTGCAAGGTGTCCCTGTCTTCAGCAGAGGGTGGAATTGGATGATGTTTAAGGTCCCTTCCAAGCCAAACCATTCCAGGATTCTGTGATTCTACCCCTACACTGGGATCTTGCCATCACTGCTCAGCGAAGTCCAACCACAGCTCCAACAGATGTTGGGAAAAGGAAGCTGCCTGTGGAACACCAGCTGCTATGCCCCTGCTTCCCAGTAAAAGCATGGAGATTGTCCTTGGATGGTCACCCTGGATGTGCCACACAAATGTCCACTGGTCTGGAAACACCCAAAGCTGGTAACACTGCTCACCCACAAACTGTTTGTACCCAGAATTGGCTTTGGGGATAATAAGAGCAACTTTAAGTTCTAACACAACTCTTTACCATCCCCATTTTAGGTCCAAAAAATTAACATCTTTGAGAACAAAGGGAGCTGTGGAAAAGCATAATGAAGGAAGCTGAACAGAAAAGAAGAAAGGAACAGATGTCAGATTATACTTAAACAAAGTTACCAGTTTATTTTCCCACTGATTTGAATATCTAAAATATACATTTTTGCCAAGACAAGCAGGTGATTAAAATGCATTAAAAACCCCAGCAAGTAAAGGGCTACACTTGCATTTGCCTGACATTTGTCAGCCATTGCCCAAGTTCCAGCAGAGGCAGAGCACAGCAATAATAATATTAATGTGACAAAGGCAGCCTGTTTAATTGCAATTAACTGTGGCCTCACAAAAGGAAAGATGCACTCTGGACTGCACACAAGCCTCATTTACCCTGCAAGGACAGTGAGATGAACCTGGCATGAAATGTTAAGATCACAATTGCTGTTGGCAAGGCATCTGACAGGAGCTGCTGGCTGGGATGAGCATGGATTGCACAAAGGAGCCAAGAGGGAAAACAGCTGGGAATCAGCCCCACAAATGTCCTTTCACTGAGGAGCACCAGGAATGGTGGGCTGCTGGCACCAGGGATGCTGTGGCTGGAATGCTGGGAGTGCCAGGGATAACCTCTGGAGGAGGGAATGCTGGAGGATGGAGAGTGGTTGGGCACAGTCTCCTTTACTGCTGAGGAACTGAACCAGTGCCATCGTCGAGCTAATTATGGATCATGCCCAAACTTCTCCCGCTGGAAAGCCATCCCAGTGCCTCACAGCTCTTCCACTTTGAAAACATGAACTAAAGTTTGCTGATGGCCAGTTTAGACAAATTTCATTTTGCATCAGCATTAATCTGTGCCTCAGTCACATTCCCTGCCTCCCCGGCATTTATGAGGATAACTGCTGGATTCATCCAGAGCAGTAACATTCCCTTGGCTTGACTGAACAAGCCATGTCTGCAGCCTCACCACAGAGTCTGTCCAGAGCTGTGGTGGTCTCCAGAACCATAAACCACAGCTGTGCAGAGAATTCCAGGGGTCTTTCCAGAGCCTTTTACACTGAAACATCCCTTGCTCCAGTATTAATATCAGCTCCCTGATAACACCCTAGGACACCATTTGCCTGTTCATCTGCCTGCCCACAGCGATGATTCCCTGTTGGAATCTTTCTACACTCCTATTTCCCTTCCTTTTTCCATGTTCTCCATGTGTTCCAAAAGGGAAAAAATACAGAGGACAGAATGTCACCTCAGAGAAATCCAGCATAAAATTCCCATCTACCTGGAACAACAAGCAGGCAAAGGAAAAGGGTTCTTAGGAAAAGCACTTGTGAGAGAGAAAAAACTCCCGAAGGGCTGGACCAAGAATGTCCATCAAGAAACACCAACTCAAATGGTGGGAACAAGTGGGACTTAGAGCTTGGTTATGAGGAAAGGAAAATCAGGATGGGTACTAAAAGAGCATGAAAGAGAAGAGAGGGACCACATTGCTCAAGGAGAACGTGTGAAGATACAATCAGTATGTTTTAAAGGACTAAATTCCATTACAAAGCCACATGATGACATGACCAGGGCCTACATTTCTATTCCTGGTGTGCTGCAGAGAATTTAGTTGGTCTGAAATTTGTCCTGACTTCTGTGGGAACCAAGTTTTCCTTATGTTGTGACCGTTTATACTCCAGCATATAAAAGACATACTGATCACCCTCCTGGACATTTGCTATGGAAAACTAACCAGAAATTCTGAATAACAAACAGTAACAATGGCACAAAGGAAGCAAACAAGGTGATTTAACCGCGACAAACGCAAGGCTTTAATCAACAGAATTAATTTGTTCGAAAGGGAAAAAAATCCCAGGATTTTAGAAATGCTGACCAGAAATTCTTTCAGGAGAGAGAGTTTCCAGCAGACAATGCCAAACCTGCACACTCCAAACATCACCTGGAGATGGTTCGGTGCTGGAACATTTGAACAGACCCTCCCTTGCTGAGAACAACCCCCCAGCCCTGGGAGGGTAATGGGGATTTGCCTTTCCATCCCAGCCCCTTGGCAAAGTGCCTTGCAGTTCCCACAGCTCCCAGTGCTGGGATGGCCCCCCTCCAGGGCAGCTCCCAGGGGTATGGGAAGCAGGACTCCCTGGCTCTCCACCAGGAGCTGATGTGGAGCCAGAGCCTGCAACCAAAGCTGAGCCAGACACTTTGGAGCCGTGGCTCCTCAGACTTCCAGTTTCCTGGCTTCCCTTCAGCCCACCTGGCAGATTAAAGGGCAGCCCAGAGCTTGGAAACATCATTCCCAGGACTGTGTGTCGTAAGGAGCCCATGGCTCCACTCACCCCCCAGGCAGCTTGTCCCGAGTCCGGGCCCGTTCCCTTTACAGGGAATTTCACAGCTTCAGCTTTCCCTGCAACCCTGAGCAATCCCACAGCTTTTAAAGGCCGAGCCCTTCTCGGTGGTCATCATCCTTCTCCACACAAATCCAACCTGAATCCTTCAAAAACACAAGTCAATCCAGGGGGGAGAGCACGAGCCAGCAGTTCCCAGTTTCGTGGATCACAGAGATTCTCTGCTTGTGTTTGTGCCCTGCAGATTTCATGGAGCTGCTTCGAGGATGTGGATACAGCACTGCCTGTGGTGCTTCCCTTGAACCCACCTCCAGAGCTCCCAACCTGTGCCAAGAGGTGCTGGGACACTCCAGCAAAGCTGCAACACAGCCCTGGGAGCAACAATTCCCATTAAAGTCCTTGGGAGTGGAAAAAGTTCCAGGAGAGAAAATCCCAGATGTAATTTTACAGCTTTCTAACCCAGCTTTACATGAAACAAAAAATGAAATGAAGAAGAGTCTTTGTCCTTTGAAATGAAACATATAACCTCAAAACAAGAGACTGGTCCTGAAGGTCCAGAAGTGCTTTAAAACATGAGACAAAACTTGCTGATGTTCCAGATCAGCCCTGAGGTCTCTCCAGGACAGATGTTCTGTTCAAAGTTCTCACCCAAACTTTTTTGAAATTATCAGCCACAGCCCTGTGTGCACCCCTCGAAGCCAGTGTATGCAGATGGGCTTTAATAAGATTCCCTTAAAAACAGCGAGACCCACCAGCTGTCCCTTGGAATACTGAAAGGCAAACACAGGTGTTCCCTGGCCCAAAGGAAGAGGAAATACCACACTGACTAAAGCTTGAACGATGCTCCCAGGACAGACCCTCCTCCCACCCTCCTTGGCCCTCCTCTCCACAGTTCTTCCAGTCCAGTGAACGGGAAAACATCATTTGTAGCTCATCCCGGGATTTGCACGTGTAATTGGATAACCTCCGAGAGTCAGGAGCGCGGGGCGGAAGCAGCACTGGCCCACAGGGATGGGGTTACCAACATCACAGCTCTCCATTTTATATCAGAACAAAACACACTATATCACCCTAAGTAACACATCCCAGATTCCCAAGACACCATTTCTTATTCCTAGCTGCTCTTCCAAAACACTCTTTTCCAAGTCCTTCTTCTTCTGCTGAGCGTATGAGATTCCACCCTGCTCCCTCTCTCTCTCCTTTCCCTACCCTTGCTTCCCTTTTTGCAGCTAGGCTGGAACACACCCCTGAGCACTTCAGAGCTACACACCCTGGTTTATATGAATATAGAGAAACAAATGAAAAAAATCCCAGCTCACTGTTTCCAAAGGTCTTCTATCCCGTGTGGGAACCGTGATCCGGCAATGTTGGGATGGAGGCAGGGTCGGGGTCAAGGGGTTACTCCGAGCTGTGTGACCCAGGCACAGCCTCAGCCCCCCAAATTTGCAGCTCTGTGAGCATGATCAGCTCGTGGAGAGACAAAATCCCTCCTTTGGGAGCGAAGTCAAATGTTCTTTTCCTGCTACAGCAACGCCTTTGGAGCTGGAGGAGAAACAGGTCATGCGAGGGCTCTGTGCTCCTCTGGCCTCTCCAGGCACTCCCAGCTCATGGATCCCAAATCCATCGTCGTGTGCAGAGAAAGTGTTAAATCAGGAATTCTCTTACTGCTCAAGTCTCAATGAAACCACAGCATCTTTTTGGTCCTTTTCCCAAAAATGGGCCCACCAGTGCTCGCTTTCTTTAGGAGCCAAACAGCATTCTTGGAGAGCAGTTCAATATCTCCAGAGGTGTAAATCACCACCCTCTATCTTATTAGAAACATTTGAAAGAGGGCAAATGCTTTCAGAGCCATAAACTCTGGATTCCATCCGTGTTCCAAAGCTGCAGCGAACACACATTCCTGACTCGAGCTGCTTTTAATTTGCAGTCCCTTGAAAGCACACAAGTCTAAATAAGGAATCAACTTAAATAACAACAACAAACCATTGAAAAAATTGTCCCTTTGCAGATTTGTAAAATAAACTGGAATTAGGAATCCCTCAAATGCCGAGGATGTGTGTCCAGTGCAAAGGCAGCCGGAGCTTCCCAGGAAATGCAGTGTAATTGCTGCTCCACCACAGATTATTTACGGTCCCAGGCCTGATGGAGCGCTGGAAACTAAAGCAACAACTCTCCCTGCCTGCTGCAAAAGGCTAAAAATCCTGGGTTACAATGAGAACAGCAGAATGGAAACCACATGAGAGCTGGGGAGCAAGGAAAAGTTGGCACATCCTTTGTGAACACGGGTCCTGAGGAGCTGTACCTGGAAGCACACGGTGGGCAAGCACAGCCCAAGACAGGATTTCTCAGCAGGGGACTGGCAGGGTGCCCTTTAATTAAAGATACTGCCAGTTATCTCCAACCACAATCACTGTCCCAGTGATTAGGTGGGAGCCAGGCTTTGGCACATTCCCTAAGGAAATCATGGTGCCAACCACGGCAAGAGCAGAGCTTTCAAACACACTTTAAATGCACAAATCCAGCAGAATTCCTGCTCATGAAGCGGATAATAACTGATGCAAACATTGCTGTGCTTGCAAATGCCTCATTAAAACACCAGTTCTTGGTGAGAATCCTAAGGATTCCACTGCTGTGGAATTGTGGAAGTGCAATTTGAAATCATGACTGGGCAGGAAACACTTTTCTTCCCATGTATAACCTGCAATAATAGAAATCTTTCCACATAGTTTTCAGTCTTTCATTAGAATTTAAAATCCAAGTGACAAACTTTTAAGGAAAAATGGGAAAAAAAATCCCTAGAAAACTTTGCTTTTAATGAAGAAGTGGACTTTTTCCCTGACTCCAAACTTCCAGCCAAGATTCTCTGTAAGGCATCAGGAATTTACAGTATTTTACTTTCACAGCTGCTGCTCCGCATTCACAGAAAGCACCTTTTGTCAGGGGAAGGGCTGAATAAAGAGCATGAGAATAAGTGTCATTTAATCACTGGGGAGCTGCCTCCTTCCTCCCTAATCCACTGTCAGGAGAAAAAAACTGGATTATTGGAAGAAGATTAGGGACAATATGGACTTGCACTGAAACACGGGACACATCCAGAAGGTTTCCTTGACGGCACTGCGGGTTCAAGAAATATTATTAACCTCAAGTATGATCACTTAGCAAATTGATTTTAACCCCTCAAAGTCCATGAGACAGAAAGTATTCAATCTCTGAGCATCCTGATCCAATGGCAAAGCTGGATTTTGCTTCTCTCCCCATTCCTGGAAGTGCCCAAGGCCAGGCTGGAGCAGCCTGCCCGGCCTGTGGAAGGGATGACTTTTATGAGCCTTTCAACTCAAACCATTCAGGATTTAGCCCAAGCTGCTCTGTGATTTTAGGTTTATTCACCAGAAATACTTAAAAGACACTGAATGTACAGATAATGCAAATCACAGGCTTTTAAATACATTTTCCAAACATTGCTCATTGTTTATCTTGTTTTCAGTATAGGAAAAAAATCCTGGCACTCAAAACAAGCTGCCAGGGTTAATGATGCCTTGCCACCATGCATTGCATACATACATATTACACACATATATAAAGTACAATGTATTACATTGGGGATAAGGATCTCCCACTGGTCAGCAAACTTCAGGAGGCACAGAACAATAAGAAACACTTCTGAGCAGTCTTTAAAATGCTGAGTTTCCTAACAAGTTGGAACAAGGATAAAACATGCCATGACCTTACCTTGTGTTTTTTGGACTACACAGGAACTTAAACTTCTCCTAAAAATACCATATGATGAGGCAGTAAATTCTGTCAAGTGAGTCTTTATTAAATCTTGATTGCTATACTTGGAAGCAAAATTAAGTCATTTCAAATCATTACCTATGGAATTATGAAACATGGGGCTTAGATGGAATTGGTGTGGAAAAAAAAAAAAGCCAAATATTTTTTCCAGTAGGAAAAAAAAAAGCCTGTCACAGGTGTTCCTGCAATAACAACACCTGAGGCTGTGATGGTTTGGGGTCAGAGAAGGTGGCAGAGGTCAGATCAGGTCAATGCCTTGATGTGAGACCTCCATGAGAAGGTAAAATGCCACAGGGAACTCCGAGGGTGGTTCCCTGAAGGTGACACTGAGGAGGTTCATGCTGTGGAAAAAGCAAGTAACTGTGGTTTTCCTTGTGGTGCTTCCCATGGGAGGGTCTCAACCACTTGTGGTTATTCCCAAAGCAGAGAGGGAGTTTTGAACTCCAGTGAAATGGAGCGTTTAGTTCGGGAAACAGAAAATAACAAAGCAGAACCAACAGAAAAACACAAAGCCCAGGAAAAAAGCTCAGGAAAAAGAGCTCTGAGAAAGGAGCAGAAATGAGGGAAACCACATCAGGAAAGGGACACATCAGGAAGGAGCTGCAAGGTGAGTGAGGAGGGGGTTGCTCCCTGTCAGTCACTGCTCCTGCTCATTCCCTGATCCAGCCGCTTCCCAAAAAGACAAGGAATTCATTGAACCTCAACCCTCCAGACTGAACTCTGAGCACAGACAGGGGCTCGGATCAAAGGCTCTGTTATCAGGCAAAGGAAATTTCCACGATATTTTCCATCTCCATTCTTCAACCAAAATGAGGAAAAGTTATCTCAGAAGGCAGAAATAAAATCCCCCTATAGGACTGCAACCTTCACATTCTCTTCTTGGTGGCTGTTTCCCCCCTTCCTCTACATTTTTGTGTATCATATACCAGTTTGTGTGGTTTAGTCATGGGATAAGTCTCCCAAACCTATGGATTAGCAGAGGGATGAAAGGCAATGGTATACAGGAATAAAGACCTGGTTTTCCCTTTGAAGTGAGTGACTAAAGGCTGCCAGCTTGGAATCAGGAAAAATACCTTCTCCTTGCGTGCCAAAGCTCCTGTGGATCCCTCCTCACAAGTAACTGCAGGCAGAGTCACTTTTATATATATATATATACACACATATATACACACACACACACACACTATATGGTGCTTATATAAATGGATATCCAGCCCACACCTGCCCTGTATCACACATCTCAGCCATTCCCCAAACACCCCAAAAAGAGCTGATGTTACTATTAATATTTGCAGGAATAAACAGAATTTAAGGGAGTTAAATAATAATGATAAAAAGAAGTTTAAATAGAGTTAAAGGAAGTTACCCTCAAACAGGAGACAAAATCCATGAAAACTTGCTAGGCACTAATAAGACTTCCCACACTTCCCAACCACCAGTTCAAGCTTTTATCTGTATCACATGCTTTATTTTATTTTGCAATAAGACATTTCCCAGGCAAGTCTTGAGGGGGAAGCACAACCACACGACAGGTACACTGAGAGAAGTCAAAAGACAGTTCTTTTCACTGTTTTTTGCCCCCTATGCAGACAGATTTCCACTGTATATTCTCCATTATTCCAGAACCTGCCCCTGCATGTGCCTTTGGCACAGGATTCCGGTCAGGAGCCATGGGCTGACAGACAGTGCAAGACATCAGCAGTGGGAAACGGAGCTTCCTGGGTTTGTTTGGTTTTCAGAGTTCTTGCCAAGGAGTGAACTCTTTCTAAACTGTCTTCAAACCAGTTTAACAGGAGCAAATGACAGATACACAAAAGACCCTCCCTTCTCCATCCTCCAACTGATCCTACAGGATCCCAGCCCCACACCTGCAGTGCTGGAACAGGAGCAATCCCGCAGCCTGTGTGCACTTTTCCCCCTCCATCTTTCATTCCTGGCACTACTAAACCCTATTTCCTCTGTGAACCCAACAGAGGAGAAAAACAACAGCGTGGAAATCACCTGATGGATTGTACTTTACTGATCAAAGCCCACTAAAACTCATTGTGAGTCTTCCCTGTTGAACCAACAGACTTTGGGTCAGGCTTAGTTTTTAAACACCTACTTAATGGTGGCACTGGGATGTTTTCAGGATGAAAATACCACATTTCTGATGTTTGGTGGAATCTCTGGCTCAGGCTGGGAGAGCTGGGGGTGTTCACCTGGAGAAGAGAAGACTCCAGGGAGACCTTAGAGCCTCTTCCAGTGCCTAAAGGGGCTCCAAGAGAGCTGGAGAGGGACTTGGGACAAGGGCCTGGAGGGATAGGACAAAGGGGAATGGCTTCCCACTGCCAGAGGGCAGGAATAGATTGGGAAAGAATCCTTGGCTATGAGGGTGGTGAGGCCCTGGCACAGGTTGCCCAGAGAAGCTGTGGCTGCCCCATCCCTGGAAGTGTCCAAGGCCAGGCTGGATGGGGCTTGGAGCAACCTGGGATACTGGAAGGTGTCCTTGCCCATGGCAGGGGATGGAACAAAGGTTCCCAAGGCCCCTTCCAACCCAAACCAGTTTGGGATTCTGTGACTCCAGTCGCATCATGGAATTAAAATTTGTAACTGGTCAATGTTGAGAGCAGGAACTGTCAGGAAAATGTGTATTTATTTCCAAATGGAAAAAGCATGAAGCAGTCCTGGAACACCATGAGAAGTGAAATCTGGAAATTTGCTTCAGCACTGGATTATCAGCAGGTCCCAGTGCTCCCCTTTAACACCATTTGCTGTGCTTGTGCTGGAGTTTAAAGCCAGGTCTGACTTACCCAGGACCGGGTAGGTGCTTTTCATTTCTCCACACGCACTCCAGAGCCCAGCTTTGTCTGTGGGCAGTGAGGGAGATCCTCCCAGCACATTTCACTAACAGTCCTCAGCCAGAAACCAAGTCATGAGTTATTAACTTGTTAAGAAATTAAAACCACCTTTCTCTTAAGCAGGAAGGGGCTTTCTCTGACTAGTTTTTCATTATTTCCACAGAAGACGGAAGTAAAAATAACACAAACCCCACCATCTGCCTCAGCACTCTCCTGAAAATGATTAAAACTGCCAAAATATTCTGTGTCTGTTCTAAAGGAACACTGTGGGGTCAGGTACTGATCATCTAAAGATTCACTAATTCACACCTGGAGCAGAGGTGGCCCTGGCAAAGCAAACGCAGTGTCAGCCAGACAACAATGACAACAACAAAACTGATCCAAGTTAAAATCAATTACCACTGTTCATGGACATGAGCAATTACAACTGTAATTCATAATTAACAATTATAAAATCAATTGCCACGTGTCATGTTCATGGTGCTTTCACCCAGCAAGTAGATCACATTCCTAGAAATCCTGGTGCTCATCCCATGGGAAAAACGATTCCCTTCAGCTACCGTAGATTGTCGGAAGCCCAGCAGTCACATACTGAATTATTACAATTAGTACACTGATCATTTATTATAATTTTCAATACAAAATTAGTGCCAAGCAATCCCATTTTTCAGCCTCTAGTTTATAAATGAATCCTTATAATTTTCTACATACAAATTCCCAGGATTAAATTAGAATTTTCACCTTCCCACTTGTGTTGATATCAGAGAAGTAGCAAATAAAGACTTTGACAAAATGCAAGTTTTCCAACAGTTTCATGCACAGACCCAATGGAGATAACAGAGCAACAGATTCAAACAATTAGGATTAACCAGCTTCATTTTTATCCTTTTTAAGGAACATTTCATTATTCTGGGCTGTGTTTTGGAAACCATTTCTACCTTATTTTCCTTGGTAAAACAATTTCACACTACAAAAAAGGCACCAAAGGATGAAAAGCATTTGTTTCTTTCTAGTTCTTAAGTAAAACCAGCAATGTTAAACAGGTCAGATATAATAAATACAGCTATTTCAAGGCAAAGAAAAATGTTTTCCTGTCCTAACTTTGAGTGACAAGAGAAAATTTTTACCAGCTTGCAGCTCCACTTTATTAAAAGTGTCCAATTGGATTTAATTGGATAGAGATGTCTATGTTATACTGGGCTGCTTTGGTGCCTTTTTCAAATTAATCATACACCACTGAAGCAACATTCTGAAGTGAGTGGATGTTCTAGACACCTTTCAAAGTCCTGGGCTGTGGCAGCCACAGTCTCCCACCCCCTATTTTGCAGTTCTGATCCTTGGATTCCCCCGGCAGGAAGGCGATGGGCCTTGAATGGAGCTTTTTGTTCAGCCTCCTAATCGCTTCCAGCACTTGCCCCAGCCCACAAGATACATACCAAATTTAGTCAGACATCCAGCACAGACAGGAAGAATTGCTCTGCAGATCCACTAAAATCCACCAGTGGATTTGGCTCCTTGAGGGCAAGGAGGAGACAGCAAGGCAGCTTAGAAGTTCATATTGAGGCTACAAACCTCCACAAGCCCTGGAACTTTCCTATTTTATATTAAATATAAGAAGAATTGCCCAGCCGTAGCTGAATTCAACACTATATCCTGAGAACGAGGCTGCTGTATTTCTACATATCTCTTTTTCTATTTCTACTTCTTTTTCTATTTCTGTATCTATTTTTTTAAGTCCAGTGTGCCATGGGATAATCCTGGAGCTCAAATCTGCCGCGTGTTTCCCCAGGAAGACACTAAAACATCTCAACTCCTCTCTTCCCAATTTGTTTCAGAATTGTTACCAAAAGTTTATACTTAATAGAAGGAACTGGGAGGCAATTTGTGCTCTTGCATTAAATTGTTGTGGTTTAAAGCCATTTATTGTGATCTTGTCACACCAATCCTCTCCCACACAGAACTGGTACAAAGGGAATATATTTCTCTTCCTCAAAATGATTTAGCAGTTGGAAAAGGGCAGAGGGGGGTGGAGGACCCCCCAACCAGAGCCTGGAAAAGTTTGGCCGTGCCTCCTGCTGAACGTGCAGGATGGACACTCCAGGCGGGAATGTCCTGTGAGGTATTTCCTGACCCGCAGCCCACGTTCCAGAGGGTTGGAGATTTTGGAAGAACTTCCCTCTGGGGTGGGCAATGGCATAGTGGGAGAACTGGAGAGGCCAAAGCCTGGGGAGTGAAACCACAGGGCTGTGATGGGGGATCCATGCGAGGCCTTCTGGGAGACCATGAAAATCCACTGCAGAATTCCAGCCCAGTTCCAGCCCCATGCTCCTCATTTGGAAGTAATTGCCCTGTGCAATCCATCAAGAGGGGCCAGAGAAGATATCTTTGTGAAGTGGAAAAAAATGAGTTCTTAATTTATACATTACAATTAAACCAAATTGGATTGATTTTTTTTTTGTCCCCTCCTTTTTTTTTCTTTTTTGGAAGACTTTAAAATGAACTATAAGTCAGAAGATCTGCCAAGGCTCCCTTCTCTAATTAAACACATAATTCCTATGAAAAACCTTTTTAATCCAGCTGCTGAGAGACTGGGGAATTGCGGAGATGTATAGTTTGTGGGAAACATTGTGTTCCTTCTTGAATTCTTCAGCTTTCACAAAAGACACCATGTGAAAACTTTCCATAAATACAAACTGGGTTTTCTGATTAAACTACTGTCACTTTTATGTAATAAGCAAGAAACCAAATGAAAGCTTAGACAAATATTTTTAAAGTTAAAGTAACCAGCTTCAAATGAAATATGTGACTCCTCACTCCAGCCGTACCTTCAGTAACTCAAGCAACAGTTTTTAAAAATAAGTAATAAAATACCCCTGGTTTAGACAAGGCATTGCCACCAAGAGACTACAACACACCAAGGGTGTGGGTAATAGAAGAGAGAAAATCCTGCTTTGGAAGGAAATCTCTTCTGTAGCTACACCAGCCTCAGAGTTCTGAATGAAATGCACGTTTCTTAAAAGAAACTACTTTCCCCCCTACAATTTAAGAGCTTATTTATCAGTGTTGGTTATTAGAAAGAGACATGAGTTTGATCTTTAACTACCTCCATTCCTCTGGAAGTGCACATGAAGATTATATGAAATATTATATCCTTGCACAAGGAACCAAAGGGTTCCCTTTGCTGCAGTTGTTGGTTTATGACTATCAGATTGGCTCTGCACAAACACAGCTCTGCAGGTATTACATGCTCAAAGCTTACAAAAACAGAATAACTGGGAAATATCAAAGCCCTAATCCTACACAAACAGCTCTTGCTTTGAAAACCCCAACTGTTTCCAGCCCTAAAGCAGCCAATTTACTGTACATTTGTAAGGCCCCGCTCGGGTCAGGCCTTGCAGAGCCCAGCCTGGCTGAGTCACACTTACATCACCTCGTTCCCAGAGCCCCCACGTCAGGCTCTGTCAAACAGCGCCTTCGGAAACCAGCCTGAGCCACTTAATGCCTTCTGCAGAAAGTCCTTCTGCCGGGCTGAGATCATTTTCAAGGCACAAATTAATGGATCGGGAAGTCAACAGCTCTTACTGTTCCCCAAACAGAACCAGTTGCCCCCTTCCACCCCAGTCTGCTACAGAGGGTTTATTGTATCCCTGTGTCCTTCATTCATTTTCAGTGTACCAGATTTTCTTCCCCCAAATCCTAAAACAAATAACCTGCTTCCAGCTCAAGGAGTTCTTAACCCTGTGAGGACCCTGTTCCTCACGGTGTTTCCCAGGTGGGGTCTCCTGGCCATCCCTCCCTCAGTGACCTGGGCCAGTCTGTGCCCGTCTGCCAGTCCCACAACCAACCAACACCCAGGGAAGAACATCTCCTTATCAGGGAATCAGCTTTGGCACCCACTGATGTGGATCAGCACATCTGCCATTGTCCCAGACTACTCAGAGGAGTTTCCACCTCTTTTCCTGGAGGCTCTGAACGACCTGCAGAGACCTCACCGAGGGGAAATGAGCTCTTCCATTTCCATTAACAACCCTCAGCCTCCTGCTTTTGTCATGGAAGCACCTTGGCACCTCTGAATTCACAAACCCAGAGTGGCCTTTCCCTAAGTGACAGCAGCAGCTCCAGGTAACATCCCTTTGGAGACCTGACCTGACCAGCTAAATAAAAATGACATTACGGCCTTCCCGTTTCCAATGTGAAATTCCCCAAACTGTCTCCCAGCTCATCTCCTTTTAGAGCAGCACAAGATCCTTCCCACCCTTCCACCCTAAGGTCATCCCTACAAAACCTGGACCCTTTATCACAAACAGATTCCCCTTGGAATTCTGTCTCAAGGAGTGGCAGCAAAGGCTCCTGGAAAGCCCCTTGAGCACAGGCTGCAATAACCATTGTGCAAACCTCAATCTTTGCTTTGCTGACATCCCCTGAGGAGAGCGAGGGCTCCACTTTGTCCTTCAGACAGAACGTTGTAGACACTTCACCTCAACCATTTATTTTATATCACCCAAAGCAAAATATTGATACACGTGGACAAACTCAGCCCAAGGAAGGAGCACCATTCCCAAAGCATTCCTGAACAGAGCATAAATCCTAAGTATCCAGAACTGACTCCAATTAAAGAATCTGTCCTGCTGACAGGAACTCCAAAGGTTAATTAAAAGGATCATCAGTTTGTGGGGTTGGAGTCTCCTGAGTCCCAGAGTTAAGACAGTCTAAGTTGAAATAAACCTCCCCGGAGTGGGGCAAAGATTTTCAATCGTTGTGCCCCAGAGACTGCCACAAACTCAGGAAAAGTAATTTCTAAGCCTCAATCAGACCGAGTCCAGGATCACACGGTCACAGGAGGCATCTGCTGGGATCCGGCAGCAGGGAAATTCAGGATGAGTCTATCCAAGAGCTCAGCTTGAGTTATTCCAACCACTGCACTGCTCAGGGGGAAAGGTGAGTTATGCCAATCCTTAAAGCAGGAAATTGGTGCTACTGCCAGCTGTACACTGGGAGCCATGGGATCATGTATTATTAATTCTTGTTTTAAAGAGAATTTTAAAAACAGAAATATTTTAAAGATAATTTTAAAAAATAGCTTCCTTCCCATCATGTCTTGTTTTACAATAAAGAGGTACTTTCCTGGCATTAAAAAAAAACCCAAAACCCTCAATATTTCACTTTCCCTTTAAACCATCTACAGTAAGTCACTCGACCTGAACATAAAAGTTTGGCATTAACTGACTTTATCCATCTTCCTTGCTCTATAAATGAAAAGGAACAGTTCATAAGTGAGGAAAACCCCACAAAGTTGAACATTACAAATTCAGATTTTGGGACTGCTGGTTCATACAAAGCTGTGTGTGTTACCCAGAGCTTATCAGTAATTAATAATCTGGATTTAGTTACACTTAATTACACAAACAACATCCAAGCAGTGGTTAATAATTAAATACAAGCATCTGTAACAACAAATTGATCAAGTGACAAGAAAACAATCACATTATTATACATTGAAAGCTCAATTTGAACATTGTAAAGAAAAATTATCTGAAAGCGTCAGTTTGGCTTTTTCCAAGAAAGGGAGGCATGTCCCAATCACTCTCAGAATTTCATAATTCTCGCCTCTTCTTTTAATTGAAAAAAATAAGGAAAAGCACAGGTAGTAACTACCATCACTTTCAGTACTATTTGTAGCAATATTAGGTAAAAAGTTTCAAAACAATATCATTACTTTCATTTGTAGCATCACTTCAAAATACTATGTATTATTTTCAAAAACTATTTATTATTTTTTCCATTGGCACAACATCAGCAAAAGCCCCAGTGTGGGACATTTAATATCATTTCCATTTTTGCATCTTTAGAGACACACAGGCAACTATGGCATTTCTATCCCCTGGAGCTTCCCAGTTCAAGTCCTTTGGAACAAGTACTTAGAGAATCACCCAAGAGGCTGTGAACACACACTTAAATTTTATGGAAAGTCATTGGAATTCCATGTGCTTACAAGTTCTTTCCACAGCCCTCTGCTCCTGACAGAATACATCAAATCAATGAGCTCCTTGGGAAGAAATAAAGTTATGAATCAGTTCAACAAACAAGGACCGTCCTCGTGGCTTAATAGATCTTATCACTGGAAAATAATGCCAGGAATGTGCCTCATCCCAGTGCCCCCACGGCAGGAAGCACAATGCAGCCACTCCTGACTCCTTGCAGGCATTAAAGCCCAGCCAGGGCTCTAAAGATAAACAGGCCTTTTGCCCAGGCTTTGATGGAGTGAGATTTATTCTCCAGAATTACTGGAGCCGCTCACAGCTTTCAGGGAGAAAAGAAAGGAAAGGAAAATCCATAGGCTGCTGGAGTGAGACTAATGATGATCTATGCTTGACATTAGAAGTGCTAAAACCAGGCTGTGCGTTGGTAAATTGTGTCACGTGCCTGGAGTTTGGGCACTGCTCTGGAGCAGGAGCTGCTGTTCACAACAACTCCCTTTGTTGTCCTGGCCAAGCCATCACTCCCCTTCTGCTGTGGAGAGGAAAGTCCAGAGCTCACCCACCACTCCAAGGCTTCAACCTGGAGTTCCAACATGCCTGAAAAAGTGCAACCTCACCATGTACGTTCTTGGCTCTGTTGTTATGAACCCAGCACTGTTGTTGGACAAGTGCAAACGGCAGGAAGGAAAGAACAGGTCCCAGAGCATAACAGTCTGCCCAACTTCTCTGATACAATCACATTAACCCTGATCATTTAATGCAATGCTGATGTTCATGTTCCTGCTCATTTACCCAGCATATCCATTGTTTTCTTCTGGAAATAAATAGCCCAAAAAAAAGCCACGGTGGGCGGGTGCTGTGACACAAACCTGCTGCCCAGTTCAGTGAACAGGCAGAGAAATGAGTCTGCAGCTGACTGACTTCCCACTCCAAACAGGGAAAAGCCACCAGTTATCCTGCAGATATGGTCATCCACAGCAGGTCCAACAAAAATAAGCAGGACAAACACTGGAGAAGAGACGAGAATCCTCACCTTTTCACTACAGGAAACCTAACAAACCTACCTGAATCACCTCCAAATCATGTGTATGTTTTTCTTAATCAAATTGGAATCATTGAAAAATATTTGATTTTAAAATCCTTTCCATCTCTACCCCCTTCAAATTCATTCTGAAAGCCTCCAGCAGCAGCAGTTGCTTAGTCTTATCTGACCTAAAAACACAGAGAGCAGCTCACCCCAACACCCCCAAAACCCAGCACTGAGCAATTTATCCAGCAGGACTTTGGCAAGGAAGTATAAAATCTCAGACCTGCTGGATACTTGGATACCTGCACTGCAGTGACATCCAAATCTCCCCTCTCATGGACTCACAGCTGTGCAATGTGTGCACAGTGTGCCACCCTGGACATCAGTCCAGATTCCACATGCTCCAAACAGAAGATTTATAAGGTAAAACATAAACCAGCAGCTGTGAGGAAACAGAACAGAGTACAGATTTTCTCAAAAAAGCCCCAAGGCTTCTCCCATGGAGACCTTCAGTCAGGTGTCTTATCACAGTCACAGAATCACAGCAAGTGCTGAGGTGGAAGGGACCCATCAGGATCATCCAGTCCAACTGCTGGCCCTGCACAGGACACCCCAACAATCCCACCCTGTGCCTGTGCCCTGAGCAGAGAACACAACAGCAGAGAGGAATTACAACTAGCAATCAGAAGCCTGTACTAAATCATTTCCCAAATTAAACATCTTGTAATTAAAAAAAAAAAAGGGGGAGAAAGGAGTAACTACAGAAGGTCTGAGCCAATTCACCCTGCAAAGCCCAACTGAATCCATACTCCAGGCTCTGGGGTAGGTGGGTTACCTGGTCTCTAGGACATCACTCCAACACCAGCTCCCCGGTACCATCAGCTGCACAAAGCAGGGCCTCACGCGAGTGCAACAGGCTGTGAGACTCAAGGTGGATGTTTTATTTTTGTTGTTGTTGTTATTATGCCTTTTAATCATAATGCAGAGAGTACTCAAATGCTGATACCTCGAATTCACTCCCTGGGACAACAGGTTTTCTGATCCTACACTTGTTTTTTACGGATTCTTCCCCTCACACATGAAGAGCAGGCTGAACGCTGTCCTATGGACGTTACTGATTAACAGCAGTGAGGGAGAAACCTTCAGCTGATCCTGTTCTAATTCCAGGACAAAAAGCCAGGGCTCGGCATGGCCGGCCCACCAGCAACACAAGCTCCATGTTAAAGCAACACTGAGCTCCCTCCCGGAGCAGCCCCAACAATGGGCCCATTGTTCCGCAGCCTCATCCCCGCGCAGGGCCACCCACATCTTCCCTACTCCAGGGAGAAGTCAAACCCTTCCAGCTCAATAGACATCCAGGCAGAGGAGAAAGCATCTTTACAAGGCCTGTGCATTTTTTTTGGATAAGAGGAGAGCTCAGCCTTTGCCTCCAAGCCAAGTCCCTGAAAGGAAGCGAAGGAGTTTGAAGTTCCTGGAGATGGACAAGCCTCCAACTCAGGCATTTTGTCTCACACAAGATTGATTTCCTCCAACTACAAGAGGCCTCGGGTGAAAACGATCCTTCAGAGCCTCGTGGCTCGGAGCCAGCAAGAGGCTGGAACACAAAGGAGGCATCGTGCTTGCCTCGAGATGTCAGGGGCTTTTGATAAATTCAATTCATTCTGGTAAATGAAAAATTCCTGGGATCTTTTGTTCATGTTAACATGTGCAGGAATATTTCACATTTAAATTAATTACAGTAAGAAAAAAAACCTAAAAAATTAGCCAGGCCTTCTAAAAATCATATACCCATTGATTTAAAAAAGTTTAAAGTTCTGTGTCTTTTTACCTGCCCTAAGAAAGGAAAAATAACACAAGCAACTCTAAAAGGGCTGGAGAAATGGAAGGGGAGGGGAAAACAACAGAAATAATATGTCATGTCAGATAAAGCCCAAACAAGCTCTGTCCAAAATCAGCTCTGAGTATACGGCACCAAATACTTGCCAAGACAGGGGTACAGTATTCTGTGAAGGACAGAGCAGATCCCACAGTGTTCAGAGAACATCCTATTAATTTTAAGACTTTTCAGGATTCACCTACATACCAAGAAGAGGTTCTGGAAATAAGATTTGCCAGATGTTCCAATATAAATCAGGATTTTTAATATTTCTCCTGACATTCCCATTAACCTCACCAGCATTCCCCCATGTGCCATGTGACAAGACTCTCAGGATGTCCAGTGAAACTTGGAGACACGTGTTATGGGCAGAGAAGGAGAAGGGAGAAGCCCTCACAAGCCTGAATTTGGTTCCTTCAGTTTTCCACACCTGGAACAGGGGAAGGAGAACAAGAAGACAAAAGACAACAGGTTGTATGTAAAGTAAGCACAGTAAGAGTGAACTCAACCCAGATGCTGCACATTGCTCTGGGAAAGGAGGACAGCTCAGGTGAGAAGGAAAGAAGGATATTCTTTTATCATGTTCACTTGAAGGTAAACTTTCTGTAGCCTAAAATAAAGACTCGTGTTGAAGTGCATTCAAACACACCACAATTAGTATCCTGATATTCTCAGCTGGCAGCCTACACGCTTGTCCTGATGTAGGGTCACTGCTATCAAGCAAATTAACTTTTCCTTATATAAAAAAAATCTCCCTCCATTTAATCAGTAAGGACTCATCCCCCAAATGAAAGCCTGATTTCTTTCTTTTTTAATAATGAAAATATTTACAACACGTAACAGGGAAACTTAATCAGCCCTTTGAAAGTATTTAGGTATAAAGAGGTGCACAGGCTTATTGCTCTCCCCATTCCACAGCAGAAATGGGATATTTCTGGAGAGCTGAGAGGGACCTGGTTTATCATATCCACTGAACACCTGCCTCCATTTAACCCTTTGGGGACTTTCTGCTTCAGCTCATTTTTTCAAAGGGGTTTGTGGATCAACAGGGCTCTAAATTCTTCAGAAACTGTTCTCCCCCTGCCTCTTTTCAACAATATCTTACCAGCCAGTCTTTCAACACAGGGTCTCCATCCTTATGGTTTTCCAAAAGACTCCAACTGAGGGATCACAGAAAGTCAGGACAAGGCAGTTTTTGTTCCTGCCAAGTATTTGAGCTCAGATCCCCCCCTTCGTCATGTCAATCACTTCTCTGGGCTGGGGCAGGAGTTACTTGGAGATCCAGAGGCAATACAGGTTTTTGTGGAGTGTCTGTCTTGCTTGTCCTGCTCCAGGCAAAATGTTCCTGCACCTCCATGCTTCATATCCAGGCACAGATGTACAGAATTTCTGCAATATGTAAGTTTATCAATCCAGTGTATTTCCTGTGTACAGAGAGTTCATCCTCATCTCTCCATGTCAAATTTATAGCAGATTTATTTGTTTATTTTTGTTTTTTAAAAAATAAGGGTTGAAAGCAAAGTGTACACAGAAAAAAGGGAAACAACAGTAAGGAAAATGAGCTTGGGGCTTCATTAACATGGAAGTCAAGTGTTTTCTCTTTTGTTGGCAGGTTCATGTAAAATGCCTGAACTAAATGAGCAGCAGCGGGGAGAAGCTGACAGCAGAAATCAGGTCCTGTGCTTTTGCTGTGGCAAAGAGTACCACAATGCCATAGGAGCTTTCAAGAGATAAAAATTACATTCCCCCCAGTCAAAACTTGGAAGCTTTACTCCTAAAGGAAACCAGGATAAGATTAAGTCAGCAGCATAATCTCAGCACACAAGTGGAAGTGTGCTCTATTTATTTACATACTCTGCTCTGAAAATTATTGAATGGTCTTAGTTGCAAAGCAAAGCCCCTCTCCCTCAGTCTGTTTAAATAAAACTGATATTCTTCCAGGTTATTCTAATTTTTTAAGCCTAAATGCCATATGGCTGGAATTGGAAGGATGTTTGTCTTTTGGAGCCCAGTGCTACAGAAATCTGGCATCAAAAGTACAATAGAAAACAGAGTTTGGTGGGAAGTTCAGATGCTTGACTACCCTGCTCTGAATAGAGCAGAAAACTTCCATTAGTTCCCTGCTGTTCCAGCCAGGGCAGGTCAGTTCTCTCCACAGCCAGTGGACTCTTCCAGCATTAACCCCCTTTGTGCTGCCACGGACACAAACACCCACTGCCTGTGCCAAGCTTGCCAAAATTAACTTCCAAACTCTGGGACATGTACATGCCAATTAATTTTAAATCTGGGATAATCTGGCCCAGAAATCAGGCTGTTACCTGACAGCAGTGTGCAGTGCCATGGGCTGCACAAAGCTGTGTCACAAACACAACCAGGGTTTCCACTCTGTGCTGACAGAGTAAGAGCAGCTTAAAACCAGCTGGGAAGAATTCAGTGCTTTTTCACTGCATGTAAAACACAAAGGGCTCAAAACAGGGATAGTTAACCCAAAATACAGGAAAAAATTGCTTCAAGCGCAGCCCACAAAGGAATGGGGTGTTGGTGCTGCACTGTAAGTATTGAACAGCTGATTAAAAATTGTTTTATAAACACTAACTCATGTCTGTGGTTATACTTTAACATATCTCAACATTTTTTGCCATGTCATACTTAAAAGCTGAATCAAGTACTTGACACCGCAGCAACAGCGTCAGGACAAGTACCTGCCAAAAGTACTGCATCAAATACACTGCTGTAAATTCAAGGTTTCCAACTCAAATCAGATTTATTAAAAAAAAGGCAATAAAAAGTAAACCCAAGTAATTTGTCATCTAAACATGTGGGCAAGGATTTCTTAACTAGAGTTTGAACCCACCCTGAAAGGGAACTGGGTTGAGGTCCTTGGGCAGCTTGGGGTAAGGTGAGAGCAGGATGAGGTGGTTTCACCTGGAGAAGGTCTGCCACCCCCTCCAGGCTCCAGTACCTGCCTGAGCAAGCAGAGCTCAAGGTTTGACCCTTGCATAATTATCTCTTTGTCCAATGTCATCCTACCCTAAGTCATTTAACTTGTCCATGTAACCGTACAAGGGAATAGCAGTAAAAATAATTGCAATAAAAACCACCTTCCTCAGAAGGAACTATGAAGAAAATGATGTCAAGGATCATAAGGGTTTGGTGTATTTACAGTGAGGACCAGAAGACGGGAAAAAATGGTGTCTCACCCAAAAATCAGTATGGAAATAGGGCAGCATAGGTTCAGCTCAGCAGTATTTAATAAGATGGATGGGGACTGAAGCATCTCCACCCTCCCCGTGCTGTGAGCAAACACCTGCACAGAGAGGTAACTGCCCCTGAACAACGACCTTCCTCTGGGGTAAAACTCCAAACAACCCAGAACTTGGCTCATTTTAGTCACATTATGGCATCCCAATGCTCAGAGATGCAGAGATTTTGGCTTCTCAATGCCATCCAGGGGGATGAAGACACACACACACAGCCTCCAAGGATGCTCCCGCCGGGAAAGAAGAAATGAGTCTGCTGGGCCCCATTAAAATACTTTCTTCCTCTCCTTTATACTCAGCTAAGACAACACTCTAAGCACATGTTCAGTGTCCAAATGTGTCTTTCCAATGGAAAAACACATTTAGAAAAGCTTAAATAGCTGTGGGAAAGAATTCATTTTCAGGAGAGGATCCAAAATGGTGGCCACAAATGTGCCCTGTGGATTTTGGGAAGGCAGAAGAAGAGGAGTCCAGGCTGGCTCCATTTCTGTGCAGCTGCGCCGTGCTGTGCAAGGACTGAAAAAGTGTCTTTCTGCTTCCCACAAAAATAAGTAGTAAAATCTCAGCAGTGCCAAAGCTCAGAGGATGACAAAGAAACCAACAAAATCCAGCAAGACAACAAAAAAAATCAGTTGCTATTTTCCCAAACAATTCTAGGAACACAAATATGATTTTATAGATTGAAGTAACTTTTCTTAACGGAAAAAAGAAACAAAAGAAAAAAAGAAAGAGGGCTCTAATACCAAAGACTCCTATAAACTCCAACAAAAGATGATTTCTAAGAGGAAAGCTTTAAATACCTAAGACGCAGATTTTTATGCCAAGAAGCCAAGCAGCTGCCACGTGCCAGCACAATGGATTCACGGATCCGTGAGGAACTCGCTCCACTGTCTAAGGAACTGATATGCTGAGATATGGGCACGGCAAAGCCAAAGGCCCTAAAAGTCCCCTCCAGTGTGGTGGCCACATCCAGGCACAGGCATCCCACTATTATTCTATTGACTGCAGATGGCAGGGAAACGCGGGAGGAAGAACACAATATGCCCCAGTTGTTTCCCACGGAGACTGAGCAATATCAGGGGATCATACTGTGTTATTTAAATCTGGGAGACTAAAAATACAGCTCTTTATTCCTCTGGAATGTGAAGACTAAGGGCAATTACACAATCTGAGGTACCAAACCTAAGGATGTACCACAGTTCATGTGGCTTTGGTGTGCCTTATGTCACTGCAGACCTTCCTCCCTTACAAAAACAAACACACAAACAAGCACATGCTACTAATTCTATTTATGTTACACATCATCTACCAAATCTAGACTTGGGGTTCTTTCAAGACCACCAAGGCTCCTCTTACACGGACTTTGCACTAAGCAGAGAAATAAAAAACATTTAAAAAATCCCAGAAAAATCTTTCACCTTCAATATTAATGAAATAGGTGCAGGTTAAGAATAATGTTTATGAAAATTCAGGAGAGGGAAAAAAGATACATTCCCATCTCTATCAATCATACATTAAAAAAATACTCTCTAAAGTCTGAGATTGTTAAATAATGACAGTAAATTTGGCCCTATTACTCATTCCCAACTCCAGGAAAGGAAACCTGAAAGCCTGCACTGACATTTAAACAAGACAGAGAGCACAGGAACAGAAGCCCCATCTTCAGTCTGGAAGGGTCTGATCCAGAATGAGCTCCAAGGCTCCCACTGACTTCCCAAAGTGCTGGACCAACCTGTGCATCCAAGCACTGCCAAGCAGGATTTGCTGCCAGAAACATAATCCCCCCCAGTTCTGCCCAGTCCAACTTAAACACCTCAGGCACTGCAGCTCCAAGAAGCTCCCTCACAAGGTTTAGTCCATCCAACAGATCTGACTGTTAGGAAACTCTGGAGGCTTCCTTGTCTGCACTGGCTCCCTCCTATTTACAGTCCTGGCTTCCTTTGCATGGCTCTGAATAACAGCCCTGGCCCTGCTGGGGTCATAAAACATCACCCCCTGAACTGCAACAGGTTTTCACTTGCCCTAAATAAAAGCACAGAATCCATTTTCAATATTTTCCTCTAAGGTGTCACCCAGTTTGTTGAAAACTTTTGCAGTGTTACCTTTCCCACAGCAGTGTATCATATTATAGGTGTGTTCCCTATAATATACATATACAGCCCTCTGTACATAATATTATAGGGGTGCTCCACACAGCCCCTGACCTTGCTGTGTACATTCATTGTCAAGTGCCTTTCAGCCAAACATCAGAAACCAGGTTTGGGTGATGTTTTTATGAACAAGTGCCTATTTATTGTTGCTTAAATCCCTTTTCCTTCCTTTGTGACAATACCATACAGAAGGGAAAACAGTCTGACTCCAAGCTGGAGGCTGGGCCAGGTGACCCCAAGTCCCCTGGAGCAGCATTATGAGGATTCCACGATTCTATAAAAGCCAGACATTCTGCATCCTGGAAAACAACAAGATTCTGGCACAACTGACTGACACCATTATACCAAACTTCCCACCTAAAGTCTAATCAATAAATATGCAGAGGCTGAGCCTGATCCTTCCAGAACAGCAGCAGCACAAAGAGGGTGATGTTAGATGGAGATTGCTGTGGCAAAACAACCTTGCTGGGGTTTCCAAAACAAGGAAGAAAAGGTAAACATAGCCCTCAGACCCACGAGACCACAGGTCAGTCCATCTGAATAAAAAATTGAGTATTAAAAAAGGGGGGGGCAATATGTGTCTAGATGTGTTTTGGGGGGAAGGAAAAAGAGGAAAGCAATCCTTGTTATTTGAGCAGGGCATGCTGTTTTTTCTTGGCAATCTCTGCCTTCTCTTTTCAACAGACACATCCTTTGGGGCCTAAATTGTGAGTGAGACACATGTACAGAGAGAAACAGGCCTCTGTTTTCTGGAGAACGACAGACTACTTATTTTTCAGTACAGACAGCCCCTGATATCTGGTATTTAACTTAGATGTAAACTAGTCCCAGCAGAGCTCCCCCTCTTAATGGCTCACACAACTTTGGAAAACTCATTTTTTTTCTGCTCTTGGCCTGGACTCATCACTGGTGCATTAACTCAAAACGACAGTGAACCCAAGCCTATCCAGTTTTGTGGGCTGGTGTCGAGTGATGAGGCTTCTTGGCAGACTTGGAACTACTTGGGAAGTCAGAAGTGAATCAAGGACTATTACACAGATACAGAGAAAACATTAGAGATCCTGACAGACTCAATCCTTTCAAAATGTTTGATGTTTTGCTGTTCTCAAGTGACTCATGTGATTAATAAAGGAGACGTATTTGTCATCTCCTTGGACAGAACTAGAAATGTACTTTGTTAGGAGGAAAGATGAATAGGCTTTTAGAGGAACACCACAGGTGAATCCCACCCACAGCACAAGATGTGCTCTGCAAAAACACCCTTTTTTATGGGAATTCCCAGGAGCAAGGACAGCAGAGGGTTTCAGGATCAAGTACTAGAGTTCAGGTCTGAGTAATGTTTGTTTTCTGTGAACTTTCATATAAAAAACCATTTTATACTCAGGTCTGCAGTGAGAAACAGTTTAGGTATGATACTATTACTGCTTTTTAATGAGTATATCTGTAAAGGCCTTAATAAATAGGTGCAAGAAGTGTTCACTAAATGGAGCTTAGGGAAGCTGGTTTCTCCAGGATCCCTTTGGAGTCACCAAGGTAACTGGGTTGATATAGATGGGGCAAAGCCCTCTTGCCATATCATTCCCCAAACCGTGTCCTAACAGATGAAAACCTAATTTCTCGTAAAAACACAGCCCTCACAGCCCCCCTTGACTACAAAGGGCTTTATTCTCCTTACCCTGGCAAGCTTTTTCCTTCGTATCTAAATTAAATCTATTCTGTTTTAAATTAAGTCAAATATATTTTGTCCCAGCAATCAGTGCCATTGGGAACAAGCTGCTTTTCCCCTCCCTGTGACATCTCACATCCCAGTAACTTGTATCATCTGCCTTTTTCTTTTCACCCCCTCCTTTCTGGTGATGCAGCCACAGTTCATCCATCCTTACAGGTCATGTTTTCTTAGCTCAGTGATTCTTGCTGTTCTCACTGGCCTTTCCCCAGCTGATCCACACTTTTCCCAAGACATGCAGCCCAACCACACTCCTGCTCTGTGATTACTCCTTCAAAGGTTTAATACAGTGCACTTATTCCACCTCACCATATTTCTTCTCTTTAGAAAGACCATTTTGAAACTTGCCTGCCAACAGCCCTCCAGTCCCTCCAGCACCACTGCACCTCCCTTTCCCAGTTTGCCACCAGAAACACCAAACCACTGGGCCCAAGGCTTTCCAGTTATTTTCCTGCTAACTCCAAGAGCCTTCCTTGGCATGGAACGACTCCAGTTCTGCCTTTCCATAGTTTTTCTCAGCCCCCATATCTGTCCCTGACTCGTGGGAATGGCACATGGGATGTGACATCAGGAGATGACAGAACTCCAGATACCTCATGTGGTGTTCCCACAGAACTCCATAGGCAGCTGGAAGGTGAACAGAGATCAAGTGTGATTTGTCCCTGACAAAATCATTTTAACTTGCTATTTACCTTCTTGTTACCTTCCAGCTGCTTGCAAATAATTTATCTGTTGTTAACCAGATTGATGCTGAAATCCTTCACATTTCCCTTTTTAACAGGCTTTATGTTTATCCTTTTTCCATTCCCAATTTTCTAGGCTTCCCCCCATTAGCACAGTGTCTCACTGTGAGACTGACTTGGACTGAGGTTAAAGACCTGTCAGGAGAAATCCTAAAACATCTAGTTTATCCAAGCATTCCCTAACAGGTTTTTCCTATTCTGGTCTGAGATTGCAGCCCTTACATCTTTGCATTCATGGTATCTGCTGGGTTTCTCAGGGTAGCACAAAAAAAAAAGAGCATTAGAGATTTAAGCCTTTGGTTTCACTATCCAGGATGTTTCCTGTGCTCTCGATCCCAAGTCAGCATTTCTCTTGGCTTTCTCTTTTTCTGCTTCCCTCATTATCACTCAGAGCTTCAGTTCCATCCTGTGCCTCAGCTTTTCTGACTTTGTTGCTGTATTCATCCCAAATTTTGTACCCATCTCTGGCAATCTCACTCATGGAATTTAGATGGCTCCCTCTTCTATTTGGGGCCTCCTCCTTTATTCACACCCATTATTCCCATATCCTAAGAGGATCTCCTCACAGCAGAAGTATAATAATAATAATCTCTGCAAGTAACTAGGGATTCCCCTAAATGCTTTGTCTCTTCAGATTTGCTTCCCCCACAGGATCTTTCTTACTTATGAACTTTAGTCTTTACCAAATCACAATACCTTTATACCATCCCTACTTCCTAAGGATTTTGAATTCCATCATTCAATATGGTTAATTAAAATACTTTCCAAAGTCAAGATAGCAAATTTAGAAGCAATTTGTCATTTTATATTTGAGGAAAGAGCATTTCAATCCCACGTTGTGCAATCTCAGGAAATGTCAGAAAATGCATTTATTTTATGAAGGTAACAATTTTGAAGTAATTGGCAACTTCAAAGCCAAATTGAGGATTTCTTTTTGTCATCATCCTGCTCCCCCCTCTCCAAAGTCACACACCTGGAGGGGTGGGTGGTGGGAATGGCAGAAAGCTTTTGCATGATTGGAGAGAGTGGTTGAGGAATTTGGGCTCAGGAACAAGGGTTAATGGATGTGAGATGGCTGCATATGGCACACACAGCCGAGGTCCCATACAACCTTAAAATAAACGAATAAATAAAAATGCTTTGATCTTGAAATTTTGGTAAAAGAGGCACGTGGAGGAACAGATTCCCAGTTTTTATTCCCAGACCTGCCATGGGTTCTCTTGTGGGATCTCAAACAAACTATTTAACCTGTAGTCCTCTATATGTATCTAAAAGGGAAAAATACGTCATTCACAGCAAGACACAGTGAAAAATTAAAACCTGTTTACAAACAGTTCTGAGATTCCTTGATCAAAACTACTATTAAAATAAAATTGATAACTTCTGCACACTATCACCACAGAAATCAAAATTGAGCTCACTGTATTTCTTTTAGACGGAACACTGAAAAGATCTACTTTTTTCTGGTGCCTGCCAAACTGCAACAAGAACCATATTTTCTACATGAAACTTTACACCCAGAAGGAACTGTAAAGGGCCAGAGGGTCTCATGTCCCTGTACACTTATTACTGCTGGAAACTCCAGGAGCATATGGAAAGAACACTCTCTAGGTTGACTAGAGATGCTGGAAATACAGATAAGTGCCTTCATCTGTTTAAAGAATAAAAAGGAAAAAAAACCCTACAGATCTTATTAAATAAGTTATCACAACAATATGAAGGTATATATTGCAGTACATGAGTCCAGGCACATTTTTTACATGTTTTATCTGCTTTTTCCTTTAGCTGCTCTGCAGGTTTCTCAGGGCCCAGAGAAATAACAACAGAATATTCCGACACCAAGATTTATTTTGGTCCTCCCCATCCTGATCGAACACATATCGAACACGTATCAGTGGCCTGACCTACGTATTCTCAGCAGCCAAAAATATCCATCAAGAAACAATCCCAAGGTATGACAGGTGTTCAAAACCTGCTTTTTATCCTTCTTCTGCTTTCCATCACACACTTTACGTACTCCGGCTTCCCTAAGCCAGGAAAAGTGAGTGCAAATATTAACTTCAATGTATAAATTGTGCACGTTTCTCCACGAGTGCCTCCTCTTCCATACCCAGCTCCTTGAGGAAAACCAGCTGCTCCAGCCCAGAACAGGGTAAATCCAAACAGATTACACTCAAGTACTGCTTTATGTGAGATTTAAGAGAGACCACAATAATCCTAACCCTGATCCTCTGCATGACACACGCTGCAATTCCCGACATCCAGCAATCCTTGTGCACATCCCACTGCGGCTGGGAGCACATTGTTCCCAAAGTCAGCCCTGATTTAAAGGCTTCCCAGTGATGAAGAGCCTCCCACATCATTTGACCATTTGTTTTCAACAAATTGCTGCTTTCAAAGTAGGAGAATTGCAGTTGGCTCCCCTTCATTCAAGTTGTAGATATTGAGTCCCACTGCAAACCACTGAGATGGAGAATTCCAGGAGCCAGCTGGGCACCAGAAATGGGGCACCAGAAGGTCCATGTGAGGGAATGGCCTTGCCTGAAGCATCACCAGCTATCGGAGCCAACAGCAGGCACTCAAAATAAATTATGTGTTTCCACACTAAACTAGTCTGATTCATTTTTCCAGAGTTAAGTCAGTGTATTTAAAACAAACTCTGAACAAAAATACCTTTTTTGTTTATAAGACTTTGCTTTCCAAATCATTCCTGGGCACTTGTCTCTAAAGATAGCACTTTCCAAACAGTCAGTCCTGTGGATGCTGAGGAATCCTTTGGGAATGCACCTGAATGACTTCAGGACTTGCAGTGTGACTATTGGAGGCTCAGCCCTTGGCACCCATCCTTCCACAGGGATGGTGTATGTGGATTCCAAGGAAGATACTGCCTTGGGAAATGTGCTTATACTGAAAGAGCCAGTTTCAGGATCACACTCACACCTCAGCCTTCGTATTGTGGCACTTTAATGAGGAACTACAAAGTGAGATTAAATCTGCAGCAAAATGAGGATTAGTCCAACACAAGACCAGGTCAGGAAGGACAAAAGCTGTTCTCACGCCAGAGAACACCCTGACACCCCTTTTCACCCTGAGGAACCTCACTGCTTTTATGAAATGCAATCAAAAAATATATTTTGTTATAGTCCAGTCAAAATTTGGATGGAACCAAAAGAAACCTCACAGGGGCTGCAGCCTGTTAATGATACTGTGGCTCCTCTGGCTCCCTGCCAAGGAGTGAACAGTGCCAACATTTGCAGACTTCCAACAGGAAATTAAATAACTGCCCTGTTGGAAATATAAACCCATTTACAGTGGTCAGACTTGCATTTTCCAAAACAACCATACAGTTTGTGCACGTAAAGCTCCGGGAGAATTTGTCAGAAGATTTGGCCACAGGAATATGAAACAAAGCCTTGTGAAAAGGTGTTTTACACAGCTCTACAAATTAGGGTTTTGTCAGGTGTATTTCCTGACCTAAGGCTTCTGTAGGAACAATTCCAGGGGTCTTTAGTGCTGTACACACACATCCCCCTGGTCCATGACTGAAGATGAACAGAAGACCTGCTTATTTAATAATTTTCTGTATTCTTATATTGACTTCTTCAGAAGTGTTTTGGGCAGCTCATAAAGTGCTGCTGGAGCTTGGGAGAGCCTGAGCTTTATTTTTAACTTGTTATGTGACTCTTGGTCAATTCTCTGCTCCAGGCTTCTGTTCCTCCTCAAACACTTCATCATGTAAAATTATAGAATCACACACAGGTTTGGGTTGGAAGGGACCTTAAAGATCATCTCTATCCACCCCCTGCCATAGGCAGGGACACCTTCCACTATCCCACGTTGCTCCAAGCCACATCCAACCTGGCCGGGGACACTCCCTGGAACGGGGCAGCCACAGATTCTCTGGGCAACCTGTGCCAGGGCCTCCCCACCCTCACAGGGAACAACTTCTTTCTCATACCCAATCTAACCCTACTCTCAGTTTGAAGCCATTCCCCCTTGTGCCATCACTACATGTCCTTGTCAAAAGTTTCCCTCCGTCTTTCTTCCGCGTTCACTGAGGAGAGAGGCAAACTCCTGTCACTGCAGGATTCAAAGCAGTTTCACCACTGGCATCACCACCACTGAGATCTAAGCTATGAAGGCTCCAGAGAAAGGAGCCTGCTCCCCCCCACATATTTGTACAACCTGGAGTGTGGCATAAGCCTTGTCCAGGCCACACAGATACAATACAATAAGAATTATATTATTCTGTAAGTATTACTGGACTCTCATCTTCATTCCTCTTCATCACCATTGCAACCTTTTTCCTTTTCCAGCTGTTGCCATTTAGAGCTAGAAATGACAGACACACAATCCAGGAGAGGATTAATCCAGGAGAGAGCATCTCAGGCAGAAGCAGAATATTTAATAACAGGAATATGCAACAGGAACAGCAGCAGCAGAATTTCTGCACTTGAAGGATTAGAAAACTGTCCTTCACATTTCTGCCAATACTAAGACAGTGACAACTGTAGCATTATTTTTAATATCACTTCTTTTCAAAGCAATTCCATGCAGTAGTGCAACCAAACTACCCCTCACCTATTCACTGATGAAAACTCCCCTACATTCCCTGTAAATAGTCCAAAGCTGCAGGTACAGAATGCCCCCCTCCCCCCAGTAGTGCTACCTTGTAGTTTTGCACAGTAGGGCCTTTCATTCAAGAATCTGAACTTGTATTACACAGGTGGGTAAACATTATTATCCAGCTTCACACAGATTGGGAAGGGGATGGATTGTTGTGGAATAAATCCATGGCAAACCTGCAGCAGAGGGGCATTCCCTGAGGGAAAGCTCCTCTGGAGCCAGCACTCAGCTCTCTGGAGTGAAGACAACTTGTAAAAAACATAGTTTGTGGGATCAAGCCCACTAAGCAAGTTCCTCTCAGGAATGAAAGTCATATGGAAATAATTGCTTATGGAAATAATCCTGTTCTCTTGATAATCCCTTCTAAACTGGATTGAGGATTCACAAAAAGATACAGGTTATCTAGCTATTTTAAACCCTTTCCTAGAGTTTTCTGTGTACTTAGGTAAAACTAAGAATTTTACAGGTATTTAATGCCAGCAAAGTAGAAAAGCTGCCTCTACATCACTGCTTTTATTGCTCCTTCCCTTCCTCCTCTTCCACCATACAAGTTGGGTTGAGGCCCTTGAAGAACATGCCCAGTTCCACCACTGTCCTGGCACACAGGGAATTATTTGCATCTCCCAGATTCACATTCTGCTTGAGCCATTTGACTTGTGAGAAGGAAAAGAAGCCTGGAAAAAGCAGCACATTTGCAAGTGGCAGGAAAAGCAGCAGCAGGGACAGAGCCCCAAAAAAGCCTCTCTGAGCTCCCCGATGCCCCAGGACAGCACTAAGCACTGGGCAGGTCTCACTTTCAAGTCTCACTCCTGTAAATGAAAAACAGCTCCAAGTCTCACTCACTTAGGCCCTGGTCCAGAAAGGCACTCAGGCGAGGCTCTAACGTTAAACACAGAACGGGTCCCGCTTAAATCAGCGGCGCTGTTTACAGTTACAATGTATGGGTAAGTGCTCTGCTGGACCCGGGCCTCGAGCAGCGATTGTTACTTAACACTTTCTTCAAGTTATCATGCCAGTTCCCTGTGCCTCAACAAACTTCATTTATTTTCCATCCCCTGCGTCTCCTGTTGTTTCTTGAACAAACACAGATGTCCCCAGTTTGAACACTTCACATTCTGCCACCACAGTAATCCAGGAACCAGCAGATATTAAATTAGAAGGAGAGTTACTATTCTCGAAGTTTTGCTCGAGACAAGAATGAATTAGCACCGCTCGCTGTCAGTACACGGAAAAAGGCAAACACAGGCAGTGGGGACAAGGGAGCCTTTAGGAGAGAGGAAAACAAAGTAGCCCTAAGGAGGAGGTAACAGCTTGAGGTGTTTTTGCTTGGTGAGAGGATGAACAGGAGGAGTTCTTACTGCTGGCTGGGGCTGATAAAACACCAGACCTTGCCAGAGGAGCTGGGACTGACCACACATCTGCAGCAGAGCCTTTCCAGCTTTTCCAACACCAGTTTGCACAGAATGGCTGCCCCAGCAGTCTCTCCTTGCCAAGACTCCTTGACACAGTCCCCAGGCGGGGTGACAAGCCAGGGATGTGCAAGGACACATCCCAGATGGATGAGCCATCACCACATGGACAAGGAGCACTGGCAGCTCTTCCACCACAAAGACACTGATCACACACAGCAATGGAATTACTTAAGGAATCAAAGGGAACAACTTTTCAATCAGGGCTGAAGAAACTGCTTAGACAGACCTCAGAATAGTCAGCAGGGGATCACTTTGGAAATACAATATTCCCAAGGACCAGGAAGAAAAAACCCCACTGGAGAACAGAGATTAGAAAAGAGGAAAGAAACAGCATGAAGAGGAAGAAGTATCATGTGCTCTGTTCACTGCATCTCTTAATTAAAAGAACACAACCCTGGCTCAGTGAATTAATGTCACTGCACTTCCCCGCTGTAACACACGGTTTTTAAAACGGATACAGTCCCCTTCTTCCAAATGCTGCAGGATTTCCATTCATCTGGCTCCAGCATGTCACAGAACTGCAGTACAACAAGATAATCTCTCAAAAGCCTGGGCTGTTATTCATATATTGAAACATAAGTAAGATATTATTGGTTTGGAAGCTGTCAAGACACTTCTCTGTGTGCAGCAACAGGAGTCAGAACGAGACATTATCCAGCCCCTACCAAAGGCTTCCATTGGACACTGGGAAAATCAAAGCCCAGAAATCCTTTGGGGTGTTGACATTACTTTTCTAAACTAAACCATCACAAGTATAGTTCCAGTTTCCATAAAACTAATTTTATTTGAGATATAAAGCTTCTAATATAAGCAAAGGTTTTGAAAGAAAAACAGGTCAATCATTTCAGCTGCCACACCAAATAATATTGCAGATTTTTCATTTGCTAATACCATTCCAGAGGCTGGGCACATGAACATGTGCAATCCTGCTCCAAGTGGGACAGATGGATGTATTTATTTTTTTTAATAACCCCACTCACTAAAAGATGGAAAATAAGAAAAAAAGTATTGGAAACTGCACTGTCATTAGTGGGCCCTCCATCCACTCTTTATTAAGCAGCTCAGATGAGCAGGCAAGACCAAAGTGTGCTTGGAAAGTCAAGAAATTTGGAGTCTTGCTGAACCAAAGGAACTGGAAGCTTTCAAATCATGGGCTCTCCAACAATTTATTACCAGCATCAGTCATGGGATGCATTTATTCTGCATTTCCATCAGTGTAAGGAAGAA
Source organism: Pachyramphus minor (assembly GCA_013397135.1). Taxonomy (NCBI): domain Eukaryota; kingdom Metazoa; phylum Chordata; class Aves; order Passeriformes; family Tyrannidae; genus Pachyramphus; species Pachyramphus minor. The sequence continues at coordinate 668,883 of VYXB01004701.1, forward strand.
CAGGTTTGCTCAAAATATCTGCCTGGGACTTCAAAGCCCCAATTAAGCAAAGCACGTCCCAAAATTAAAGGGATGTTAAAAGAAACCTTCGAAGCAGTTTTTGGCTGACACAAGAATACACTGAAACCCAAACAACCCCCCAGGACTTGGAGTTGCTAATAGAAATGATCCATCAGAGCAGAGCCACAGTCCCAAGTGTGCTCTGCTCCTCCTGAAAGAATGTGAGTGGAAAAGCAGCTGCACTGTGGGAAGATGCTTTCAAGTCTCAGCATTTCTGATTGTGTAACTCTCAAAGTCCAGTGTAGGTTGTTTGGCCTCCCAATCTCAAACAACCCGGCTCCACAGAGGGCAAGTTCATCATTAAAACACAAGAAAATAAAAATTCACCCTGGAAAGCAGCACTAGCATTGAATTCCCAAATATTTAGTGTTTGTGCTTTCCAGGGATGACCCTCCTATATCCTGCATCTTCAGCCACACCAGTATCCAGAAATGACATGGAAATCCAAGATATACCTCGGATTAAACTGGCCCAGGAGAGAACCTGCTGGTGCAGGTCAGAAAAGGGCTGTCAGAGCCTCCCCTGCCAGGTGCACCCCATTTTAGCAGGAATGACACCTGGGCTTATATCCAAAATAAACCACTGCAGTCCCAAATCCCAAACATCAAAGATGAATGAACACAAAGTATCCAAAATGTTTCCCAGTTTGGCTCAAACCAGTAAATTCTGCAGAACTCAAGCAAGAATCAGACTCTGGCAAGAGGAAAGAGACACTTGAAGCTGTTTTCCCTTTTACTTCATCTGAACAAACGTTGGATAGATTCAGGCAAAACAGAAAAATCCTAAAGATTATAAAATCCTTTTCCTGTATAGACAAAAATCAGTCATTGCAGAACTCTATACAGTGATGAGAAAACTAATAAAAGCCAAAAAAGTCACGTAAGAGACTAAACCAGGAGTGGTTTCCCAACCAAGAGAGCCGATTTAAATGCACAGCATTAAACATTTCCCTTTTTTATCTCTTTATATTCCTCCAAAATGTGAAAAGTTCCTGCTCAGAGAACTGTTATCTCCTTGAACTGCACATGCAGTTACTAAATATGGGCTTCAGGAACAAATATTGTCTCAGACAGCAACAGGTTTCACCAAATACTTTAAATATTTTCCTGACGGACAAATGGACTTAAAATTTGGAATTTATTTCCAGTCCCACATTCAGTCTGAGAAATATTTCTTGTAGAAACAAACAGTATCTTTCCATTCAGATTTGACTGAATTCTATACAAAAGGCAGATGAAATGCCTTTTAATTTCCCAGTACAGATTTCTTGAGGAAAAAAGTGGGATATTATGGATGAGGTTGGTGGAGGGCACGAGAACACATATGGAACAACAAGTGCAACCACTTGGCTGTTCATTTTAACCCTATTATAGCATGAAAGTCATGCAAATAATGTCTTGTTTGGAGAAACACAATCCCCTCTGAGCAGCTACCTTCCCTGTATGCCAAGCACTGTTTCTCTCCACGGAAGAACAGTCACTTGCTCACATGGCCAGTGCTGGAAGTGACACTTGTCTTTCATCCCTGGAAGCTGAGCCAGCCACACACCACAGCAGGGATCAAAGCCATCCCTCCTCCCATGGCACCTGGGGCAGGAAGCAAAGGCAACACTAGATCCTGCTTGGAGACAAAATCCCAAGTGTTCCAATTTCACGTGTTCTGCGGCAGGTATTTCCCACCCCTGGGATGTGAACTCCAGGCTGGCCCCGTGTGCTGCACAAACCCATCCAAAACCCATCTCCATGGTACCACCAGACATCTGAACCCCACTGAAGCTGAGGGGAACAGGAGTTGCAGGGTCTTGAAAGCACCACATGTACTTTGAGTCCCAGCAAAGTCAAAGGGAAGAGCTGCAATTCCCTGTTCTTCAGGATAAGATATTCCAGGACACTCTGCACTGTAACGGGACTCCCCTGGCTCACCGCTGGAAACAAAGCAGCAAGAGCAGTTTCTATGGGGAAACGTGGATTTGGTTTTAAAAATAAGGAACAAACACCATCATTATTAGCAGGAATGAGTTCATAACTAAGAGTTCTTTTAGAGCAATAATGTCCCACACAAGGGATGGGCACATCAGCACTTTCACGTGGAAAGTGGCTCTGTTTTACCCACAAGTCCCAAGAAAAGCTTACAGAGTGATTCTACTCAGGCCAAAATTAAGCTAGACAAGTCTTTTTTTAAAGGTTAAGTAACTCTCTTTTACCCTTTATTTAAATAAATCAGATATGCTGATTAGCTTCAGACACCTGGATTACTTATTATGCTACAGTTTGGAAGAAACAGCTTGGAATGCAGGAATACCATAGAACAACCACAAAAACAGAACAAATACAAATCCAGTCCTGGTAACACAAAGCACCGATCATGAGAAAAAGATCTTTGTAAGGAGAAGATGCCATGAATCCAGCCTGTTATTTCTGACAGAACCTCCCATCACCAGTCCAGCAGAGCAGGGATCCCTTTACACAGGAAATATTTCAGCTGACTGAAAGCAACTGCCCACTACATTTACTGAGATTCATTACGTGTATTTTCAAAGGACCCAAGCAGAAAATCTGCCAGGTTCTGCTGCTCAGATTATTTTAATCAGCATTAGTGAATGACTGAGCCCATAACCACTCACAGGATCTTTAACAGAACAAAGCAAGCAGATCAAAAATTAGTATTTCCTTCCTGCACCTCAGTCACTGTAATCCCCAACCATCTCTGGTGGCAGTAATTTACAGTAAGAGCAGAGTTACAAATAGCAGGATAATATCAAGCCTTAATACCTGATGAAATGAAAGCTAAATTAGCACAATAATCTTTCAAGAACATAAGTGCCTTCTCAAGGAGCCTGACACCAGCTTATACAGGCAAGGGGAGAAAAAAGTGTATTAAATCAGCTTCAGTGGGATAATGCAACAAAAGCTGAAGAAAGTTGAGCCTCCTATCACCACATATCTCTCCTTTGCAACATTTCAAATGATTTTACAGTTCTTCTGACAGATGTTACAGAGACACCTCTCACAAATTACACAGAACATATACACACCTAATCCCCTTCTTGCAACGCCGAGACAGAATTCTTGCCCTCAGGGCCTTTCAGTTATTACAATTAGTCCATGTGAAGTTACCCTTGATAATCTCGGGAGATAATAACTGGCAGGAGGAATAGGATAACAGAACATCCGACAATTACAGGGTTTGGGGAGGGGATTTCTGTAGAGCCCACAAAAAAATAAACACCTAATGTAGCAACCTCTGCAGAACCCTAAACTGGGGTATTCCCAAAGCATTGCTGTCCCTGCTGTGACCCTGCTGGATGCTCTGGGACGCCTGAGGCAACAGCTTCACTCATCTACTGACAGAGGAAGAACAACCAGTGAAGACTTTGGTGCTGCATTCAGGGGATTACTCTTGGAGCTACCTACAGATTTTTAAAGCTGGATGGGACATTATATGAGGGTTACTTCATGATAAATATGTCAGAGACCAACAAATTCCCCCAGTGCTTCAGAGTCTTCAGAACAGCCTGGGATGATAGAACTGCACATGCCCCACAAATGACAACAGGGCAGCCTTTGATGTTCAGGTTTCCAACAATCCTTGGAGAGGTCCCATGTTCACAGAAACCGCTTCCACCCGTGGCACTCACCATGAGATTCTGTTCCCCACCCAGGGCCTATGGCAAGGAAAAGCAGTGAGTTTGCAGGTGGTCTCTGCTCCTTTACCTGCTGTCAACACCGAGAAGACCTTTTTCTCCTTCCCCCAGGACCACTTATCAACTTTTTAAATTTGCAAAACAGATCAAACAACGTGAATTATTAGGATCTACAGAATAACAGAGACACAAGTGTGATCAGTGATAAATGTGGCTCCTCATCAAGATAAGTTCAGGAAGGAAGGAATGGGCCAATTGCTTAATGCCCAACCTAATCTGTCTCACCCTGAATAGCTCCACCAACAAAATAAACCAGATCAGTCTGACTTTGACACTCCTTGGAGATCTTCAGCCCAAAATGAGAAGGGTTGGTCACAGAGCTCCTCATATCAGCACCATATTTGTTGCTATGAAAAGCAAGAGATCACAGATTTTAAGATAAAAGTCCATACAGAACGTCCAAGTTCCCCATATAAAATACTCTCAAGTTTTGTGAACCTTTTACTACTGTTCAGGGTTTACTACAGCACCAGTTATAAGTCAGAAATACTCATTAGGATTTAAAAAGAGATTGTGTAGGAAAAAAAACACAAACAGGGAATGCAAGAACATAAATCACATCCTACAAACAGACTCTCCAAGGAAAAATGGCAAATCAGAAATTGCATCTCCCTGTGTAATGGAAGAAAAGCAGGAGAACATCTTCTTTTAGTCCCTGATGAAATAGAATTTTGCCAAGGACTAAGATTCCTCTATAGTGAGAGGATTCCTTTACAGATTCTTCCCTTGCCTGGGCCTCTTTTGGGAGAATTTACATAGCAGTGAGAACTAAAAGCAGCAAAAACCCTTCAGCAGTTTTTAGCTGGGTGTTCAAAGGCCTTGCTAAAGCCCTTTACTGTCCTAAAAATCTCCTTCATACACATGTAAGATGCTACTGGTCTTAATGTCATGAAGAAGAAGCGTTTTCAACACAGAGCAACAAATCAGACACAGAAAAGGTAACAACACCACCCCACCCATGGCCTGGCAGGGAAATGGCCCAGAACTTGGGAGAAAGGAGTGCAGAGCTCCAGTGGTCCTCCACTGCTGCATCCACCAGAATACAGCCTGTTAGCCCACAGCAGGTTTCAATTACTCATCTCTTAATCAACTTCAGACTCACTTACTTAAAAGGATACAATTTTAACAATAAATCTCAAGGACAGTGTTAATTAAAAGCTAAATCTTGCCCTGAGCTGGACTTCCAAGGTCTATGAGAATGTTCACAGCCCATTTATTTATTCCAGCATTGTGTCAGTTATTAAATTACAGTAAATTAAAAACACAGTGACAGAGCAATAGCTAAAATAAGTGAAGCTTGTTGCATCTCACTTACAAAGGTTGCCAGACTTGTGCTCTGACAGGCTGCCAAGAAAAGTGAATGTAAAAGTCAGGGGCCCTCAGTTCAAAAACGTCCCATCGTGAGTGTGAAGTGTTTCAGGCTCAGAGATGCCAGCAAAGATCCACCTACTGATATTCCTTGGCCTCCTGAAAGCATTTAATGATATAAATCCATCTTCCTGACAATCAACTGGGAATTAAATGACCTCTTGTCATTTTAGGTGAAACACACTGAAAGCAGAGCTCAACGTGATGCTCTCTCCACTCAGCACGTTCTGGAGAAAAAGGGATGTCTCCATCATGCTACAGATTTGCAGGAAATTCACAGAGAGATAATGTGTTTTAGCAAGAAAAATCAAAACATATGGAATGAGTAATTAACATATACCAAAAAACCCTAAAACGAAAATGCATAGAACGCTTGTTACTTATACAGCACATCAACTGTTTCAGAGTAAACAAAACAATTACAAAGACACCTCCTTATATCTGAAGCCAAGTTAATTTTGGAGAAGAGATGTTCACCCATGATAACTGACCTACTAAAGGAAAAACTGGGAGAGGCAAAATCTCTTGTAAGTACAGTGTAGACTCCACAGTGCTCAGATATACATGAACTCTACGGAGGTGTCACAGGGGACAGTGATATTCCCTCTCCATGACGAGAGGTCAGGTAACAGAAGCTTTGCAGAGAGAACGTCACTTGATCAAAAAAATGGGTCTAGTCTTAGTTCTAACACTGACTTTAATTTGTTTTATCATTTGGCCAAGCTTCTGTTTTCTCTTAGAGACTGCTCTGTTCGCAATCACACTTATCTTGGAGGGCAGAATTACCAAAACCAACTTCAACAGGAGGAAAACAAACCCCATCTCCAAGTTACACATTCCACAAACGTGGACATAAACACTGTAAGAGCTAAAGGTCTTCACAAGTTTTGAAACTATGGCCACACAGACCCAAATCCCTCCTTCTCCAGCATGTTTCTCACACTGAGGCAGTTTCCCTGAAGGAGTAGCCCTGGTGGTCTGTATTGCCCAGCCACAATGTGGACACTCTCAGACAGCTCATCACACTTACACCATCCACCCTTTAAAGTTTGGCTTAACATCTTCAGGAGGGACTGGGCCACCTCCTTCTGAGGGGGACACAACAGCTGTCTTTGAAGAGGAATGCTCACGCTGTGACTGTGGCAGTGCATATCCTTCCATAGATAATCTCAAATTCTAAGGGTAAGAAAAGCATATTCCCAGTCTCTGGAGGGAATGTGTGAGGAGGTTATAAAGATGCCAAACGTTTTTCCTTTCTTATCTCTGATCTTCCCATTTCCCATGGCCTGCTGCTGTGCTCCGACACACAGCTCCACCATTCCAGCTCTTCCCAGATCCACAGATGTTCAGAGCTCTGCTGCAGACAGACAGAGCATCTGGGAACGGGACAGGAGGACACACAAGGGACACCCCTTGGAGGAAAGGAGCACAAGGTCACAGGAAGCCCTCGTGCAGTATCAGTTTCAACATGTGACCTGAGCAGATTGAAAAAAAGCTTTTAATAAAATGCAGGCTTCCCCTGGAGCCTCCACTAACTTTTCTCAAAAACTCATCTAGTTATGAAACTTCCCCATTGAATGCTCAGATGGCAAAGCCTGAACATAAAGCTGGGCCCAAATATCTGTTAGTGAGTGAAAGCACAGCTTTGTAAGGCCAGATCAGGGCATCAGCAGGCTTATAAAAACCATGCAACATCTGCACAAAGTTACCAGCACTTCTGCTCCAGCTCTCGGGGAGTGTCTTGCCTCCACATACAAGGACTTGCCTTACTAATTTTTTTTTTTAACTTTCCCTGACACCAGGGCCATTAGATCTCCTTTGCCTCCAACATTCCCAAAACACCATGAATATGCTCAGGATCCCTGTCCCCAATGTGACATCACAGGATCATAAAAGATGCCCATCAGGATCATCAGTCCAACTCCAGGCCCTGCACAGCCACCACAACAATCCTGCCCTGTCTCTGGGAGTATCATCCAAATGCTCCCTGAGTTCTGGCAGCCTTGGTGCTGTGACCACTGCCCAGGGGAGCCTGTTCAGTGCCCAACCACCCTCTGGGGGAAGAACCTTTTCCTGAGATCCAACTTAAACCTCTCCCAGCTCAGCTCCATGTCCGGACTCTGGTCACAAGAATGAAGAGACAAGAAGTCTCAGGAAGGCCCATCTGGGTTAAGCTGTGCAGGACCAGCAGCACCAAAGTGTCCCATTCCACCCACAGGGCCACACTGCCCCGTCCCTGCTGACACCAGTGAGACAGGACACTGCCTGCAGGAGACCCTGCTTTGCTGCTCTTGCCCCTCCTGTGAAGCTGCTCTGTAGCACACTGTGACCACACAGGAACAGCCTCCACACAGCTCTCCAAAGGGCTTTGTTAGAGCAGGATCTCAAACACAATTACTCTGTGAAACTCAAAAGATGTAACAAAGCAGACTTGACCTGAGCTTTCTTCTGCCTCTGCCTTGGGCAGGAACTCCAGGTAATGACTTGTTGAAACACAGAAGAAAGAGCCCAGCTCTGTACACAGCCCTGCTGGAACGCAGCCCTGGCCCCACAGCTCATTTGTACCTGTCAGCTCCTCCTCCAGGGCACTGCCTGCCTCTCTGGCCCTGTTGGTGACCACTCTGCATTATTTTTTCAGGAATCCTATCTAATAATGATCCTGCAAGTCTGTGTCCATCCCACCAACACGCACCACAGGATTCCCTTCACGAGCCACCAGCCATTTCCTTTCATGTAGTGCTGTGCAGATTTACTTGGAAACAGTGGCACTCCAATGTCTCCACTTCAGGAGGAGATCCTGGAAAGCAATCTTCCTCACTACGGGATGCTGGCATGGAAGTGTGCTGAGGAGTCTGCCTTATTGCTTTCCCTCACTAAAGGGTTCCTTTCCCAAGCTACTTCTTTTTCCCAAGCTGCCTGACTTTGGCAGAGCATCATTTTCAATATCACATCGTATTAGATTCCAATTATCTGCAAGTTCTTTTATTTTACATTATATTCCCAGGGAGACCTAAAAGAACTTTACTATTGAATAATATTTAGAGCTTTATTATTACATAATGCACCAGTGGTATCTGTTTAAGCTGAAATTATTCCATTTTCCCACCTTAGCAAACTCCATAGCCCTCCTGTGCATTGTCTTTTCAGCCCAATTAATTAACCTTAAACACGTCCAAGCCTCTCACATGCCACACTCCTGGCAGGGACAGCAGTAACTCTGCTTATAAACACACAGAAAAAAATGTAGCTTCTTCTGCAGTATTTGATCAAACGAAATTTTACATCAAATGTAAAATTCCAGGTATTTTATATAATTTCTTTCATCACAAAGTGTGTAAAACTGCAATCACCAAACCTACAGAAGCATCCTTCAGCTAACACCAGGATTTTGTTATTCTTTCCAAAGAATCACAGACAACTGCTCTCACATTCATTTCACTATTGTTCCATTTACAAATGTGCAGATTCCTTGACTTTCAACATCTCCACAATTAGAATGAAAAAGAAACCAGGATGGAAGAAGCCCTACAAAGTCATTTAACTATTCAACTGTTTGGAGCTGCCCCAGCCCCGAATTAATTTCTTTAAGCTCAGCTTTAGGGAGTTGGTTTTAAGACACAACCCCCACTTTGCTGATTTTTAAGAGCAGAAACTTGGATCACAACCAGCATCTTAACAATAAAATAACTTCATCTGATATTCATTTAAGTGTTCCAAGGCGTAGGAGTCACCGTCAAAATTCAAGCTGGGTTATCCCTGTCACACCTCCACCTCCACAAAGCTGGGTGTGAGACTCTCCAGCTGTGCCAAGGCTGCCCAGATTCCTTTGGTTCAGGGAGCAATTTCCCCTGTGAAGCACCAGCACAGATTACCTGCATACCCACAGCAAGGTGAGAACATCACTGACACAGCAGATAAACCTGAGGGCTTTGCAGTGGAATATAATTCCAGCTCAAAAGTCAGCCAGAGTCCTAAAAATTGTTCCTTAGGATACGACATTTCAAAACATGCCCAACTGTGAACATCAAATTCGCAATTGAGGATGACCGAAGGGGTTTTTTACAGGGCTTGGGGAAGAAAAGGTTTACACTTTTTCTTTTGTGTGAGTTAACTTTCCACATATTTCTGGCTTGCAAGACAATCGCTGTGTGCAAAGCAGCTGCATTTAGTTAGAGACGTTTTAAAAGAGTTTTCAACTCTGAGGTGCTCTTTTCAGTCTCAGAAGACTTCTGCATTTCTACATCTGTTTCCAAAGAGTGGGATCCAGTGTCACACCTCAGGGAAACTCTTTTTCCCCCCTTCTCTTTGCCTACTTAAATCCAAACACAAGCTTTAAAACACTCCCCTGCCCAGCTCTCATTTGCAGTGCTTTAAATCCCTGTGAGTACATAATAACTACAGCAGTTGCAGTAGATGTTAATTACAGAAACAAAGAAATGGTGTCCTGAAGTTAATTTGCTGATACTTCAAACCACTTCTGTCAAAAATACCAGACTGCAAGCTCAAACAGTGACATCTACTCTCATCCTCTAAGAGGCTTAAGGCAACAAAAGCATTTTGTTTGTTTGTAAATTCGTTCCTGGATTGTGGCTGAACCAGCAGCCTGTAACTCATGGATGAAACAATTAACCACAGGGACTAATCAAGAGCTGGGGAACTTTATCTCACAAGTTTCAAGGAAATCAGCAGTACCTGTAATCTAAAACATGATCTAGAGATCTGTGGGTTTACTACACGCTTTTAAAATGCTTTTATACTATTAATGATTCTTCCATTGTGACTCCTCACAAAGTTACATGATCTGGAATAATAATAATAAAGCTGAACTGGGAATATCCAGAGTCACATACTGCAAAGTTCCTGTTGCTTATATTGACATTACCTTTATGCTTTAATTCAGAACATTTGGGCCAGCTCATGAGCACCTTGGGAAGAGCATTAAAGACAGTGGGAATGTACAAGGCCAAATGTACTTTTTGTGTTGTTTTGCTCATGGACAAAAAGGGAACAGCAGCAGACAGTGGTCCACATTCTGTTTTTAAAAATATCAGTCTTAAAGGGCAGGGACTGAAGGGTTTTGTATGTCTGGTGCAAAATCTGTTTACTCAACCACTCCAGTTACCTTTAAGAAATTTGTAAAATGTTTTATAATAGCTTTTTCTTTGTTTGTTTGTGTTTTTAATTAGTGTTAGATGTTCAGCTTCCCTTATTGTTCCACAAAATCCAGATCTTTAACAAGTTTGGGGGAAAACAGAGTGTGTGGCTGTAACATATGATAGATGTCTATCTATAAAAAAATAAATAAATCACTTGATCTGCCCATGAATCAACACTGTAAGCATTTGCCAAAGATATTACTTAAAATACAGGAAATACTTCAGTGTGGAAAGTAACTGTACATAGTCACAGATCACAGTCCAGGTTGGAAGGGAACTGGAAAGATCACCTTGTCCAGCCTCATGTGGGAACAGGAGCCCAGCTGAGATTATCCAGTCTCATCTTGGAAATCTTTCTTATGTTGAGCTGAAACCCCTCTTGGTGTAACTTCTACTGTAATGACTGTAATAAGTCACATATAAAGATGAATTCATACAATGAAAGATGCTTCCCCCTCAGCAGAATTCACAGTAAAAAAAGAAATGGCCAGTTTTGGAACCAATGACATTAGTTGCTTTATGTTCATAGTTTTTTTTCCCCTTTCAGACTCTTAGAAACCCACAAAAATTCATATTATGATGCTAAGGTTTTGGAACTATCTGAAAAACAGGGGGGGAAACGGCATTTTTTTTCCCTTTAAAAAATACAACTATCTGTAAGCACACACACAGTATTCCCTGGGGACACTAGAAAACAACTTTTGAAAATTTTCCCATTGAGATGTCATGAAGAATTCCTATGCTAAGCCAGAACTCATCCAGCCATTGAATCTGCAGCAGGAGATGGGGATATTGGGAAGTCATTCAAACAGATCCACTCCCTAACACACAGTCCCAGGTAATGGCATCATTAGGGATACCCTGAAACACCGAAATTCAGGCACAGGGATATGACAAGGGTTGTATCCGTTAGCCATGACCAACTTTTAAAGGCAGTTATCCCACAATATCTGCAACTTGGCTTAAATTTTGGCTTTTTCAGTTCTGAACTGAAACTCCATCAGCTTTATCTCTTTAGCATTCACTTTTTCGCCTTCTAAGATACTAAATACAGCCATATTATCAACCAGGACTTCTCAGAAGTGGCTCGTATTTTAAGTGCATACCATAAAACACTTCTAAGGAGCCGGAGTTCACGAACATCCAACTCTTACTAAAATTCTCATGCAGGCGTCCAAAAACACTGCTCACTTTTCACTGACTTGGCCCCGAGGACTCAGTCCTTGCCCAATTCCAGCTATCCCAATTCCAAGGTCCCTTTATGCATGTGCTACGCTACCCTTTACACGTAAATCACTGGCAAGAAAAGGCTGAAACCAGAACCCCGATAAAACAGAGGGATCGCGGGATAAATATCAGTCGTTAAAACCAAACTGAAGAGGCTGTTGGTAAAAATAAATACAGAAATAGATAAATAAACGCATAAACATTTTTGAGGCATATAAGGGGAGCGAGATGGCAAAACATCTCCCCCCACCCCGAGCTGGATCTAAAGCACAAGTCACGAGTGTGATAACACACCTCGGGCACCATCAATCACGGACCGCAAAGCGGGACCGCCTGGGAATAGTTACGCCGGGAACAGTTACCGGCCCGAACACTTGGAAAGAGCGTTTTTACGAAGCAATTAAATCCAGACCGAGCATAAACCCCTGAGTTCGTTAACGGGAGGCGGGGGGGTCGCTGGGCTGCGCTGCCCTCGCCGCTCAGCACCGCGGGCTCGGCGCCGCTCGGCACATCCCACCCCGAGAATCGCGGGATCCCCGCCGTGTCCCCTTACCTTGCGTGGCGTCCCCGGGCTCGGCGCGGCTGCCCGCGCGCAGCAGCAGGAGCAGCGGGAGCAGCAGCGGGAGGCTCCGGTCCGCGCCGCCCGGCTGCTGCATCCCTGAGCCGGCGCTGCTCCCGCATCCACCGCGGGGCCGCCGCTCCTCCGTCCCGCGCTGTGCCGGCGGGCGGGGAAGCGAGCGCGGGCGGGGAAGGGAGCGCGGAGCCGCCACCTCCGCCTCCCTCAACCCCTTCCCGCTGTCACCGCCCGCCCGCCCCGCGCTGCCCGGGCCCGCAGCGCCCCCTCCTGTCCCGGCCCGCTCGGCCGCCGCCGCCATTTTGTCCCCCCTCAGAGCGGCGGGGGCGGGGGGCNGGCGCCATGGAGGGGCGGCCGCCCTCGGAGCCGAGTTTGGACGGCGGCACTTGGGGATATCATCCCTTCCCAAGGGGCTATTCAGCAGACAGTAATTGCACTCCGCGGGATTGTTGCACCTGGGGGGGAAACACTTTTCACAGAATCACGAAATCACTGATGTTGGAAAAGCCCTCCAGGATCGAGTCGAGCGTGTGCCAGATCCCTGCCTTGTCACCCAGCCCAGAGCACTGAGTGCCACGTCCGGTCGTTCCTTGAGCACCTCCAGGGATGGGGACTCCACCATCCCCCTGGGCAGCCCCAGGGATACTTACCGACCCTTTCCGTGAAGAAATTCCTCCTAGTGTCCAACAAATCCAAATTTTTCCAGGCAGAGTCCAGTTTTGTTCTATCTCTGTAAGGGGCATCACTCACTGCTCAGATACAGCTATAGCTATGGGTAGGGCAGATGATCAGTGTTACTGATTAAAGTTTGTCCCACGGACATCCATGGATGTGTTCTACTTTTTAGAGCCTTTCCATTGAAACAGGCAGAGAAACTGAGAGCCAGCAGTGTGGAAGAATGATTTCTCCACTGTTCTTCATACATGAGTTGATAGTTAAAAGCTTCTAATTTTCCCCTCACGAGATTTCAGCTTTACTGGATATCTCCTATTTTTTCAGTCAGTCAGGAACTCATAACTCTAGGGACACCTTCCTCTCTCCCAGGTTGCTCCAAGCCCCATCCAACCTGGTCTTGGACACTCCCAGGGATAGGGCAGCCACAGCTTCAATGGGCAACCTGTGCCAGGGCCTCACCACCCTCACAGCCAAGGACTTCTTCCCACTATCTCATCTAACCCTGCCCTCTGGCAGTGGGAAGCCATTCCCCCTTGTCCTGTCCCTCCAGGCCCTTGTCCCAAGTCCCTCTCCACCTCTCTTTGAGCCCCTTTAGGCACTGGAAGGAGCTCTAAGGTTTCCTTGGAGCCTTCTCTTCTCCAGGTGAACACCCCCAACTCCCCCAGCCTGGCTCCAGAGCAGAGGTGGGATTTTGCCTAAGTGAAATCAATATTGAATAGACTGATTTCTCCCAACCCTTCCTGAAAAGGAGACAGGACGCTGCCAAAGCTCATTGAAGCTCCAGGAGTGATAACTACTTTCCATTCAGGAGAATGATCACATTCCTGGGATGCTTAGATTAGGTTTAAGATTTCAAAAGTCATCAACTGTTTAATAAAAAGCTCATAAGCAGAGTGGAAACAAGGACAAGATTAAAGGAATTTCCTTCTCACTTCCTGCTAGATCAGATCCCTTAGGCTTGCGTTGTGCCATATGAACCTTGTATTTCTTGTCAGACACTAATAGAGTTTCAAGAGGAAGAAACCCAGAGAAGCATCTGGCTGCATGTTGGGGAAGGAGATTGAGGTCTGGAACTACCTTCTCCACACACATACACATATTCCTCCTCGCAACAGGAAGGACAAGGAAGAGAGATTATCCACTTCCTTGTGGAAGCTCACCAATATACAGACATGAATTAAATGGAAGACGCAAGCCAAGCTGGATAGTGTTCTAGGATCTGATGTGACACATGGAAGGGACTGTCAGCTGCTGGTTGCCTGTGTTTCTGCCAGTTTAGGTCTGTGAACCATTACCCCCAGTAGAGGTGAGCAAGGCAGGGCTGGGTCCAGCCAAGAGTCTGGATCATCAGGCAAGGTCTGACATCACACTGAGAAGTCAACTACAGGTCAGGGTCCACTCCTCAGGATCTATTCCAGCAGGTCTGCAGGGATAAGATAGGTCTGAGGTCAAGCAGGGAAGTCCATCTACCCCTCAGTGTCCAGCCCAGCAGTGTCCATAGCCAGGCACAGGGATGAGGGAGTGACAGAACTCCCCTCCTAGGAAGGAGCTGAGGGGGTCAGGGCTGAGCTTAAAGAGAGCCTCTGGGCAAGAGTGGGGTTGGAGGCCCCAGCTGAGGGTGGTCAGTCATTAAGAGCAATGAGAGCCCTCAGGGTCCTGACACTTATCATGTAGCCAGGGAATACCGGAGCTGGTGCCAGTGGGAAGGTCAGGCCGTGCAGCTGGGGTTGGATTGCTACAGCACCAGCCCAGGCTTGCCTGCCCTGACCCTCTGAAGTGACATTTCACATTACTTCTGACTGATCTAACAGCAAGTAAAATCTCTTTTGTTTCCTCTATGTTCACCCAGGCAAGTGCATTCAACTAAACCTGTGATGAGAGAAAATAGGAGTCATGTTCCTCCAGATGAGCCAGCTGGGTCAGTTCCCCACAGCTGCTGGAGCGTTGGATCCAGCAAGGGCAAGTGGGACCCTTCTCCGAGGCCTTCAGTTATCCTTTTGGCAGCAAACTCCTGTTACACTTCTTCAGCTGCAACACAAAAGTGTTTCCTTCACCTCTCTGTTTGTTGTGCAATGAAGTGAAATGTCCATGAGATCCAGATTCCTCTGAGTTGGGCACTCCTGGCCTAAAGATACCAAAAATCTCTATGGCAGATGGAGAAACTAAAAGCAGATTCTCCAAGTTTTCATTTAGCTACATGCAGTGTGAGAGGATAAATCATTTATAATTAAAAAACAAACCACTTATTTTTAGCTGCAAATCTACCAAAGTGCATGCAATTAGCAAATCTAAATCACTTCCTGGCTCAGACTGTTCAGCACAGCACAGCAATGAAAGTTAAACCATACGTTTGGGGAGCGCATGGTACATCTGCTCTCAATCTGCAGCCTTTGGAAATCAATACAAATATGCTCCCTGCTTTAACATGCTGCAGTCTGTCAGCCCACAGTGGAAGGGCTAAAAATATATTGAACAAAGGAATAGAGTGGACACAGCCTGTACACCAAAAAATGGATAGCACAGAGTATCCATAGTGATGGCAAAAAGTAGCCAAGGTAAGGACAAGCTTGGGAGGACAAATTAGGGTTTCTCCTACATGGCTCTGGAGATGCAGTGCACGGATAAAGCTCTAGAAGGTCACTCTGGGGAGAAGAACCAACCATTTCGTCCATGTCCACATATTTTAAAACAACGAAAGGCCTGTAGTCAATATCTTTGTGGAATTAGTTCCCGCAGCGAAAATGTATTACACACAAAACTTTTTTATTCCTTTTTTTTTTTTTTTTTTTTTTTAATGAAAAGATAGCAAAGAAGCTGTCTGGGAATGATTTGTAAGTACAATAAACCTCACAAGAGGATGATAAGCAAAGTATTGTAAGAGAATCGTGTCAGAAGTACAGCAAAATAAAAGAGAAACATTTCACATTTGTAGTTACTGACAATGTGTGTTCTTAAGTATCATGTCACATTATAAAAGAATCCTTGTTTTCCTTTCCATCTTTCACTAATATTCCTATTAATCTATTCCAGATTTCTAGATTCCAGCATTTGAAGCCATATCAGTCATCCTTCTCCCACTTGAAATTCAACTGGAATTACACCAGCATGTTCAGGGTTCCAGAGTGGAACCTGGAGGTGAGGTTTGAACTTCCCATGGATTACTAGAATCTGTATATCCATGAAAACACCATGTGTAAATCCGATTTCACTGTAGCTATTTAAATTATAAGATGGAGAACAATTACTATTACTTTTTAAAGATGCAAGATTTAGACATATCTTACACTCAGTTCTTTAGAAAAGGGATTCTGTCTAACTTAGGTGAAGACTTATCCGCTTGATATGGCTTTTGTTTTCTAGTGGAATTTCAGGAGCAAGTGCAATACAAATAATAACATGTTTCTTTGAAAAGAACAGGACACATGAGCATAAATCTGAATTCCCTAAGAGAAATTAGCCATGGCATAGGGAACAGGCACGTACGAGACAGACATGCCTTGTGTTGTTTGATAGGTGTCCTGTAAGGGTCAGTTTAAGAAATACACATATTGGACAAAGGGCATGTGAAAAATTTTACTTTACACTATTCCATAGCAAAAAAAGGATAATTTTCCTTTTGTTCACAGGTCCACAAAAAATAGTTGATAATCCTGGTGATCATGACAGGACACTATTAACAATTAAGGCTGTTTTCAGTGTTTGTGTTTGCAGCACGACTAAGAAAAGACACCAAGGACAGGGAGATAATGGGTGGTGCTCCATGGGATGGTTTAGTTGAGTTAAATCCAGTGCTGGTTTGTGCTGCTGGAATCAGGCAGGTCATCATGGAGTGGCACAAGGAATGTTCACAGATCGTAGGATACACATCCCCTTCCAGGGGCAACAGGTTAAACCAGTGCATTTGTGCCAGTCTTTGCAACAGCTCTGCCTCCTTCTCAGGCTGCATTTTTCCTTTGCCTTAAGAGGAAAGCAAAGGATCAGGGAGCCTTAGGGAACGTGGCAGAGAGCACTGCTGGGGCAGGAATGACACAGGGAGCATCAGGAGGTGCAGGTCAGCCTTGTTCAGATCATCTACTTCAGTCTGTGGTCTGGGAGTACTTTGAAAATTGGCAGGAGAGTATGGAAAATATAAAAGGAAAAGCCTTGAAACAGACCACAATTCTTTCATATGTGTATTACACTGGAATTATTTATATTTATATATATATATGTATGTATGTATACACACCAGGAGGACTCTGCTCTTTAAATCCTTAAATTACAGACCTTCATAACATGTAATGTCACCCTTCTGGAAAAATGAGGGTGATAGAATGGGACACAAACACCAGCAACTACTTAATAACATATGCAAATATTGGCACGCTTGCTATACCTCATTTTTTTGTTGTTATTACTTTATTTTTGGAACTGTGTGTTGGCACTCCAGCCTTGCCTTACATTTGAGCTCCATTGTGCACTTTGAAGGCCTTAATTTAACCAGCAGACATGGTGCAGTCAGAGGGAGAAGTGTGTAAGTCACACAGTGTGGGTATTTACACTTCACATGCTGAGCTTTGTAGTCATCCTTTGGGAGGAAAGAGTTACAGTTATTTTATCTCTGTCTTTCTCATTAGCTCCAGAAGGAAGTCTTGGAAAGAGGGCAGTGGATTTACGGCTCAGTTCGGGTTGGTTGTCCTTTTGTAGAACATCTCAGGCAATTTCAGGTGAAACTCCTCCTTAACCTCAAAGTTCCTCACACAGAGTTTGTTTGCTTTTTTCCAAAAGGAATCAACTAACCCAGTCGTCAAAAAACCTGACTCAGGGAGGAGGCTCTTAAGGCAATAGTTTGGAAAACTGAACAATATTCTCCTCAGTAATCCATGATCACAGCACCTGCAGGTAGCCCTGGCCCAAGTAGGAGTGAATAGTCCTGCAGAGAAGGGCTAAGGTACCGTCAGGATGAACAAGGGAGATTTCACCACCCTACTAAACATTCTCATCTTTGTGACCAGGCACGTGAAGCAGTAAAATCCTCCAGTCATTAGAGGAAGGAGAACATCAAAAGTTTTGCAGGAGAACAACAGATCTGGGCTTGTTGCTTTGACAGGTTCCCAAGGTGGCCTCTGTATCTGCCTTTACAGTGTATTGACTTACCAGTCTACCCAGGGAGTTCGTTAAGGATTTGGCATCTTAAACAGCTTTTTATTCCAACAACATTTCAATTCACCCCGAAGACTCTCAGTTAAGACAAACTGAACTGGGGATGCATGGGTGGAATTTGCATGGCAGTTAGTGGGGTTTGGGTATCAGGTTTATAGCCTGATATTGTACTATCTCCCATCTCGTATTTTCCACTCGTTTTGCATGTAAAACTTTTATTGCTATCAGCATGAGTTTAGGGGGCCACTAAAACTGAGACTATGCCCCCAGGACCCAACATGATGTAAGGGTCCCCCTTTACTTAGAACAATTTGGCTGCACTAAATCTTGATGTTGAATGTTTGGGTTAGTTCCCCCATAAACCTCGTCTGCTGGATTTATATATTTTGGCTCCTTTTATTTTGACTCTGGTGGCTAAATTTGCAATGGGCTTTAAGTGAATGCAATTCCACTCACACCAGCAGCAAATGTGCAGCACAGTGGGTATTTCTGGTTGTGTAAATACAGGGATATATAAATACTGTCTGGGAGGATGCAGAGGGGACCCACTTTCTGGGGTTTCAGTGAGATCCGAGAGTGCTTAGCATCTCCAGGGAGAAATTCCAGCCCTTCCAACCTCCCCACAGTGTCTGTGGTCCCTTTCTATAGCCCTTTGTCCCAATCACAGCACACAGTGCATTTGCTTATCACCTTTTTAATCACAAAGTCTGAAATATTTATTTTCCCATGTTCTAAAGGCACACTTCTATCTGCAACAAAGAATTATGTCAGTTAGGAAGATGATGGAGATGTATTTTTCCCTCTACAGCTCTGTGAAATTTAGCTTTCTCTCACATGGGTGTGGGGTTTTTAAATAAAGCAGTATTTCAGTAATGGCTTCAGTGGGATTTTTTAATTCTTTTCCTCTATTTAGAGTTGGTGTTTTTTTTAAAAATCCATTTCAATTCCAGTGAAAATGCCTCTGATCTGATAAAGGAGATGAAGTCACTGCCTAGGCTTACTATTTTATTTCCATAAGGTTTGAAAGTTTTGTTCCCTGCAGTGTTTTGGAGCCCAGGAGTATTCGTCTGTTTTGTAAAAGGAAAGTTCTACAGAACAACATTTGGTCACTGTTGTCTGAATTTCATTATTCTGTTCTCCAGACTAGCAGAGGGGAAAAGTGCAAGTTAGCTGGGTCACAGTCTGAAATGTGAGAGCAGTCAACTTTTTCTGAAGTTTATGGGAATGAAAGGAAATTTAATACTGCTTAAAAGCAAGATTTAAAGTTGCATCATGTGAAAACAATTGGAGAAGTTTAATCCCGAGGTCTTGGGTTATTTGGTAACTTACATGACCATTTGTCAGCCTGCAAAAGATGGAGTTGGCTTTGCCTCTGTTAACAGTTGGCCTCTGTTTTGGAGGGAACAAACACAAGTTATATTGGGTTTATAGACCCTACTAGTTCTATTCTTCTTTGTCCTTTCAGCCCCTGACATGTCTGCTTGTCTCCAGTGTGGATCTCCCACCGATCTGGGCAACACGTGCTGACAAGCCTTTCATGTGAGAGGGGCTGCGGGGCCTGACAGCTTCTCAGCCTTCTGAAAAGCTGAATACATATCCATAATTTAACCTTTACCTCTCAGGCCTCATACATCTCATTGTATGTGGAATAAAAGCCATGGGACCCTGGGATGTAACTGAATACTTCATGTTTTGTAATGTTTCCAGTGCATCATTTATGCTAAAAGATGTTGGTGAAACATTCTTTACATTTATAGCAGTTTCTATGGAGTGAATTAAAGTGAAAATCTACAGAGCTTTAAATGCATAAAGATTAGAGATGCCTTCAAGAGTGTTCCAGCAAAAATTCCATCAAATAACTTTTAGCAAAGTTCCTTGCTGTTAGGAAAATCCTCTGGAAAGGTAACCTGTGTATGCCCCTGCCATGGATATGTCCTCTCTGGTTTTGGCATCAGCACCTTTGTGTTTGGCCATCACTCGCAGGCTCTCCACAGAGATTTAAAATAATGGTAATCATCATTAAAGTGAAAAAAATGGTGTCAGAACTTGTTTCTGAAGGACATTTCAAATGTTGTTTTGAGGGAGTTGAGTCCCACAACAAGACTGACTTTTCAGAAGATCTTTGCGGTGTGTGCAGGGCTGGGGCTGTGGAGCTGCTGCACAACTGGACAAGTGAGGCTTAATCCATCCAGCTCAGGATGGAGCCTCTACCCTTTTTTTTCTCAGTTTGAATCTGTTTGTTTCTCAGATTCATTTATAAGTTGCTTTTACCAGCTCTGAAAATTGGGGTTTATAGAGTTTTCCACCTGACTGTACGGTAACTCCTCGGACATCCACACCGGAGCTCCACAAAGGGAATTTTATTCGATGCTGGAAGTAAGGACCAGAGGAGGGTTTGTGGTTGATGTTAAATACTGATCATGAAGTCTTGTGTTCCCACAGTACTGCAGAAGAGAAAGGAAATCTAGAAGGGAAACATATTGTGTATGGAGGTGGCAAGCTGGGAAACCGTGAAGGAGGCTGAAAAGGAGGAAAAGCTGGAAACAAAGAAGGGAAAAAGGAGAGAAGAAACTCCAGAAGTTCAGATGAAAGATCCCGTGTGCAAGCACTGAGCAACAAACCATTGTGTGCAATTGTGCAGCAATTAGTGCACGGTGAATCTGTTGCATTTCCCTGCATCTACAAAACCATTCCCATGAAACACCGAGCACCAAATTGCTGTAATGGCAGGAAATCAGCACTGTTATTTCTACAGGAGCTGAGCTATTTCTGTACCTTCTTCCACACACAGTAAGCTTCCCAGACATACATGGGGACATTCAGCTACTCTGGCTTTTCAAGGCCTGTATCTAAAATTGAAAAATGCAGCTCAGCTGCTTTTTATAAGACATCTACAAGAGCCAGTTCAAAGCTGAACATCCAAGAGCTGCTTAAAAACTGACTTTGATTCCCCCTGATAGAGAGCTCACCAGTGCAGCTGGGGAGCTGAAACCACCGATGTCTAATTTCACTGCTGCTCCTCTTTAATTTGAACTGATCTATTCCATCTCTTTTTATTTTGAGAAAGCAGAAAAAGAGGATGTCTTACATTGCTTGTACTGCCACAAATGTTATCTGCAGTAACTGCCTGAAATGCTGCCAGGAGCTGCACTGTCCCACCTGCTGCTGCGAGTGAGACACTGAGGAACAGCCCTGGACATGGCACACACTTCTGCTTTGCAATAAAGTAAAAAGTAAAGGGCTTCAATTTACTTTGAATTTCTCTACTCTCCATAAAACCTAACAATTCACATTCCACTAAAGCAACAATTTTACTGTGAGGACACTCAAAGCTAAAAACCAGTGAGTGTGGGGTGTGCTCTGACCTCTTGGTGGGAGCTCAGGTGAAAACAGCACTTAACTGGGCTGTATCCATTTTAACATTCCAATAAACTCCCACTGAGATATTTAAATAACACCTACATACTAATTAACTTCTTCAGCCCAAGCTGCACATCACTGATGCTTCCATTTGCTTTGGAAAAGGCTGTGCTTCTCCCTGGATGATGTAGGTACCTGGAACTAGGCAGGACCATCATTTAACTATATGTGTATGGATTTCTTTCTCTGTCATCCCAGTGGCCAAACTCTCAAACAGTTGGAATTTCTTGCAAAGGGAGAAACACCTGAGCCAAATTAAACCCCAGCATTGTTTAAAAATCACATTCTTTCATGTTGTGCCACAGACTGTAAGAGCTGAGCTGCTGATTCCTGCCCTCATAAAGCTCTTCTTTGAGGCTGACTGTAATTACAGAGCATTTTAACACTTTCATCTTTGGGCTGCACAGGGACAGGACAGATTTGTAGACCCCGTCTCCAGTTTTTTACCCAGAGAGGCTCTTTGCAGGCAGGTGACCCCAGAGGAGAAGGCAAAGCTCCTCTGGGCAGCCCAGGAGAACTGTCCAAGTCCTCCCTCATGGATGTGGTGGAGCTGATCATTCCTGAAGGTCTCCCAGCCGCACCACGGGGGGTTAATGGCATTGTGAAGGGACACACATGACTGAGAATTTGTGCCAGAAACAACACAAGCACTCTGCTTGTGAACTTCCTAAACTCCTCCGCTTCCCTCCAGCTCCCCTCGTCTCCCAGGAGCGCTGGATAAACACGGAGTCAAATGATTCAAAGCTCTGCACACTTGCTCACTGTGACACAGGGCTTTCTGTGCCTTTTATTCCCTCCACAACTTACCTTCTTTCCTTTCCTTTCCTTTGTGCTGTGGATGCAGGAGGCTCACCAGGACCGGAAAGAGTGGAGGAGAGACCCCGGGGACAGGCAGGATTTTTTCCACCAGCCTCTGCCTCGCTGTAGTAGAAGGGGCATTAAGACCCATCCAGTCCCACCCCCTGCCATGGGCAGGGACACCTTCAACTATCCCATGTTGCTCCAAGCCCAGTCCAACCTGGCCTTGGGCGCTTCCAGGGATGGGGCAGCCACAGCTTCTCTGGGCAACCTGTGCCACGGCCTCACCCCCCTCACGGCCAAGAATTCCTTCTCAATATCCCATTTCATCCCAATGCCCCTTTAGGCACTGGAAGGGGCTCTAAGGTCTCCCTGGAACCTTATCTTCTCCAGGCTGAACACTCCCAGCTCTCCCATAGCAGAGGTGCTTCAGCCCTTGGAGCATCTGATCAACATCATCACTCACATGCCATATGAATCCATCCCAACAGCTGCAGCCTTGGCTCCTCTCACACACTGTCACACGAGCCTGGATGAATTTCAGACCTGGACTGTTGCTCCTCGTTAGGATTCCTCATCCTAATTAAAACTTAATTTGTTCCCTGCAATCAAGCTCTGTGTGTGTAGCTGAGTGTTCATCCACAGAGGAGAGTGGGAATTTCCAGAACTGAAGTTAGGTGGGATGCTGTGAGCAGCAGGTTCTGTGCTGACCTCTAAAGCCATTTCCCAGATTGGGGAATAGGGCTGTTATCTCTGTTAAATCTGGCTCGGAATCACAACCTGTGAAAACAAAGGCAGTAAAAACAAATCCTTCCCTGTTTTGGAGCTTTAATCCCTCCCAGTCCAGTGCAGACTTCCCTCACTGCTCCCACCTCCACCCCAGCACCAGCTCCTGATCCCATCCCGTTCTTGCCACGCTTCCCTGACCTGCTCCTTACCCAGACCCTGTTCCTTGCTGGTCCCACTTCACCATTTCTGGGACCTTTCCAGAGCCTCACAGAGGTGGGGAGTGCACAGGAACACCAAGGGAAGCGATGAGAGCAGCTCTTCTGATGGTGGAGAAAGTGCACAGAGACACCAGGATGTGCTGATGGTCCCACATCCCTGGTCGGTGTGTGACAACATGGAGGGAGCAAATGAGAATTGGTCGATTTGATTTGGTAATTTGTTGAGTTCATCTGCAGCCACTGTCCCCACCTGAGCCTGGGAACAGCTCTCAGTGCTGTGATGGGAACATGCCAAATAACACATTTTTTTCAGTGGTACCTGGAAATTTTGCCCCAAACTTTGCATGCTGAAGATCTGGCAATTAGACTTTGGATTTATCACATGGAATTACCCCACCAATATCAGCACTGTGCAGCATTTCCTTGAACTGTTTTAGCCAGTCTCAAAGTGACCTGTGGTTTACCAGGCTGGGTTTCATTTTGTGCTGTGGAGTCCACACTTGGGGCCCAGCTGGGCAGCTGGTGCACTCACCAAGGGTTTCAGAGATGCAGGAATTGTGACTGAATCCCTGGATTATGGGTGAAATCACACTGGAGTGAGGTGTGCCAAGACCCTGGCTCGGCTGGAAACAGCCTGGAGACTTTACCAATGCTGCCATCTAGAGAGAGACCATCTCTTCCAGGGTGGAAGATCCTACAGACAAGCAAGATTTAGAGCTTTTCTGCCTGGACCACAAGGTGCACGTGCAGTAGAACCATCACCCCCTGTGCTGGGACACTCTGGACACTGGTTCCTGCCAGCTCCACTGCTGGCCATGGCACCTCAGGATGACCCCCTGGATGGGACAAGGAACCCCCGAGCCCTGCTCCAGGCTCAGCTGTGGCTGCTCTTCCCAGACAGCTCCTGTGATGGATTTTCCTTTCTGTGTAGTGAAACTGCAGCCATGAGATCCTGCATTACGTAACCACAGGGAAAAGCTTAAAACGTAGGCCGGACATCTGGATCTAATTGGGCTCCTCCGGGACAGGAGTCCTGTGCTTTGGCCTGGAGAGAAGCAAGGAAAGAGCAGCAATAATTTTTCATGCAAATTTCCAGCTGCAGAGGGGTCTGTGCAAACCCCCCTGGCCACGGCTTTGGGAAAGGTGGTCCATTAAGTGCTGCATGGACTGACGGTGCTCCCGCTCCTGCAGCCACTGACTGGGAAGGGATCTGCTGGAAAAGTGGGTTTCCTGAGAAAATCAGGACTAACTGGAGCTCAGAAGTCTCCTGTACCCAAAGCTGCACCGTTTATCCTGAACCACCAGCCACTGTCCCTTCCTTTCTGTCTGGTCAGGGACTGCTGGCACTGGGGCAGCTGCCAAGAGCTACATCCTGCTCAGTGACCCCGCGGGCAAACCCACACGGGCTTCCCCAGGAGGGATCTCTGGCCTGTAGCCATGGAATCACAGAATCACTGAGGTTAGAAAAGCCCTCTAGGATCATCAAGTCTAACCATTAACCCTGCACTGCCAATGCCACCACTAACACGTGTCCCCAAGTGCTACATCCACAGGGCTTTTAAATCCCTCCAGGGATGGGCACTCCACCACTGCCCTGGCAGCCCCTTCCAGCCTGACCACCCTTTCCATGAGGAAATTCCTCCTGATGTCCAACCTGAACCTCCCCCAGTGCTCTGCCTCTCATTCTGAAGGTGCTGAAAGAAGTCAGGAGCCCCAGGAGAGGAGAGCTGGTGTCACCAGAGCTGTTAGCAGCAGTCAGCCCCAGTGTGGACAGAGCAGCTTTTAGCCCAGTTTGACTGAGCAGTGCTCACGGTGCCATTAGGAGGAGCCCAGGACTGACCTGCTTTAACAAGAGGCCAACCATAAACTCTGGGGTCACTTGGTCACCCAACACTTAAAAGGCAAATTAGAGCAGCCAAATTGTTTCCCCCCCACTAATCCCAGCTTTCTGCTTTAGTGCTCTGCATTTGGCTGTAGGAAAACCTCTGGGACACCATCCTGCCAAGGGAAGTGCTGGGCAGGCATGGAAAACACGGCTCTCCCAACCTCAGCCACCAGCTTTTCTTGAGTCCTGCCTCAGCTTTTAGCTTTTATTAACACCTCCTCTTTTGTCTTTACCCCTAACCCCGATCTAGATCATTTTATGGAGCAGCTTTAGGGCACTAACACAATTTACAAACTCCATTTTTTGCAATTCCAGTTGTTCTTTATAATCAAATCAGATGAAGCTCATTGGGGCAAACCTGAATTCTGTGGTCCCTTTGAGTATTTTATAATCACAGCTTTACATTGTTTTCACACAGCTAACATCAAACAGCTACACCTGTCTCCAAAGTACCCTCTCTGTGCCCTTGGATAAGACAGTGCACATTAATGCCTGCAAATCTGATTATTCCAAGGCTCTTACTGTCCACATTCAACCAAAGAAGCTCATCAAAACCATCTTTTCAGGAGCCACAGTGTGGGCAAATAAAAGAGCCCTGAGCAGTGACTATGGCCCATCCCTTTAATACCCTGCAATGCTCATTTCTGCATGGAGGGTTTGTTGAGGGGGTTTTTTGCATAGAAGGCAAATAGAGATTCATTTTCATAACTGGTGTTTAAAAGGGAAAATCCACCTGAGTGAAAAATACTTGGCTTTAATACACAGCCATTGCTCATTAAAAGTATTAGCAAAAAGTATTTGTGCTTCTTTTCCAGCAGAGTTCCCACAATAAGAAAAAACCCTCTGAATATAGAGAAATGCAGTCTTTTTGTGGCTTTTGTTTAAGGAAAAGGCAAGAGTCCATGTGCTGACCCAAAGGTTGTCTAACGAGCACCACCCACAACCCACAGGGACACAGAGAAGCAGCACAGCAACAGAACACGGGGTGCTGAGGGCTGGGGTTTATTATTGTCTATCCTTAGCAGCAAAACCGTGTTCTTAAATACAAGGATAAAGTGAGCATTCCTCTCTCAGTGACAGATGGGACAAGGGGAGGTGGGCTGACCTCCTTCCCCGCGTGCATCCTGCGGCAGCGCTGCTCTATGTGATGACGGTGGGCCCGGTGCGGCCGGTCCGCTCGTGGAGCTGGGAGAGCTTCAGTGCAATGGAGATGAGAGGGGCCAACATCACCTGCAGCAAGGAGAGAGATGGCTCAGAACCACTGCAGCACATGGAGCCTTCATGTGCCATGTCCAGCCTTCCCTTGTGGGCATCTGGGCTCAGCCTGGGACACTCAAAGCTCAGCTCTGCTGACCAAAGGACTAGTTTGGGCTCACATGAGCTGTGGGACCAGTGAGAGGGATGCAGTGCTCACAGAGGAATCCCAAGGTCAGCTCCAGTGTTGCTGCTGCCACCCTCCCTGTGCCGTATCCCAAACTCTGTTGCATGATGGCACAGGACAGGGAAATCCTGAGTTCAGTTTGTTCCTCTCAGAATGTGGGATTTTTATTTTAGTCTATTTGTCAATAGTGGCACAGCAAGTTGTGCACAAAGAGCTCACAGAGTGTTTGCTGGTGAATATACAATCACAGAATAGGCTGAGTTGGAAGGGACCCATCAGGATCATCAGTCCAACTCCTGGCCCTGCACAGACACCCCAACAATCCTCCCCTGTCCCTGGGAGTATCATCCAAATGCTCCCTGAGCTCTGGCAGCCTTGGTGCTGTGACCACTGCCCAGGGGAGCCTGTTCAGTGCCCAACCACCCTCTAGGGGAAGAACCTCTTCCTGATGTCCACCCTTAACCTAAATATAAGAGGACTCTTTTCCTCCTGTGCCTACAAGAGCACAGTAGTGTTTTTATGCTGTAAAGAACATATATTGAACTCACAACCAAACAGGTCAGTGCCACCTTAGGTACAGCTGCATCCAGTTGGGATTCCGCACCCACCTGTGGATCCTGATGGATCTTCTGTGCATCCTTCTCGTAGCTGTCGATGTAGAGCCGCACTGTGGCTCCCGCGCTGCCGGTGCCGCTCAGCCGGAAGATGATCCGGGAGCCGTCAGAGAAGATGAGCCGCAAGCCCTGAGCAGGGAGGAGGGAGGAAAGAACCTCTCAGCTCTTGGGTATCCAAGGTATTTTCCATGAGAGCCAGTGTGGCTATGCCCAATCTGCACCATCCCTGTGCTCCTCCTTTTCAGGGAGCCTTTTGTTACCCTCTCCCCATTCCCACAGGGATGTCCCTCCTACCCCACTCTAGAGAACCTGCCAGAGCTCCTGAACACAAAGCACGTTGCTGCTGGGAGGTTTCTACCTCAGCACATGCCTGGAAACAAGAGCTGCCACACACAGCATTCCCAACCCACTGCTATTCCATGAAATAGACACAAAGAAAACCACTCCCGTGCCCACCTGGTTTTTGGAGACACTTCCATCCACGGGGTCATTGTACTCAAAGTTATCAGCCTTCTCCACCGTATAGGCCTTGTCCCCACATGACAGCTGCTTCCCCACGAAGGAGCGGTCGAACATCACCGTCTCCAAATCCTTCATCATTTTGTTGGCTGCGTCTGCATCCACCTCCTCATAGTCATACCTGCACCAGGCACCACACAGGTCAGGGAGGGGAGGGCACTGATGGTTTGTGATGCCCTTTTTGACCTCTGCCTTCTGCCCTGGGGTGTCTCCAACCCAACCCAGTCTGGGATTCTATGAAAAGAAAGGAGAGTCTGTGTGCAGCGCTACAGCTCCATCCAACACAGACTCCTGGGATACACTGCAGCAGCTGGTGTCAGGAGATGGAAGCACAAAGTGCTGTCTCACGCTGGGTGTGTTACAGACCCAGGGCCAGGCTCCAACTCCTGCCAGGAATTTGCTGTAATTCTGCCGACAGCATCTCAGCAGGGCCCTCATGGGCACAGCTGAACACCCTCGTCTGCATCCCTGCAAACAGCAGCTGTGACTGCACCAGGAGAACATCCCAGAGCCAGCTTTGAGAGAGAGCAGAGAGTGGCTGGAGCACACACAGGGATTCCAGACTCTGTATTCTGAGTGCCAGAGGGATTTGTGCCGCTTTATTTGCTGGCTGACCCACCAACCCCTGCATTGAGTGTGCTCTACAGACACCTCAGTGCTAAAAGGCTGCCTTTTTATCCCAGACTTTGGCATTTCCCCCCAGGTCTCCATACCTCAGGTGTGTGCTGGCTTTGTGGTGTGGGGAGAAAAAGAAAGAAGAAATAAAAAATAAAAAGGAAAAGGCAAGTTCTTTCATTTGGCAATTTGAGAGGGAACTTTGATGTAGGTTTTCCAAGCTGAAAGATTTCTGTCTAACACTTTCACTCCAGGTGACATTTCACTTCTGCTTGTGTGCAGGCTGATTCTTACTCCTTCCCTTTCTATCTTCCATGTGTACTGCAGGGTAGAGTATTTTGGGACTGGACAGAAACTCATCCAGGTAAGTAACAGCCTGGGAGCTGAGCATTCCACAAAATACTGCTGTCACTGAAGGGATCACAAGTTCACTGCTGATTTGGGCTCTCAAGAGCCCGACATACTGAACCGATGGCAAAAAAGACTTGAAAGGAAAAAAATCATTTAAAAAAAAAAATGCTTTGCATGTATAAAATGCACAGCCTGGGCAGGCTTTGATACCAGATTTATGTTTAGAATAACAACCCTAAGCTGGACACAGTGAAGGGTTCTAGTGAATCCCATTCCATATAACCCAGTGTGTTACAAACTGCTTGGGGAGGTTACTAATTCTAATTACTGTGAGAGGAGCAGCAAGTGCCCCGGGCAGGAGCAGCCCCACAGTGACACACCAGTGCCATCAGTGCTTTGGCTCTGACCTGGAGGGTTGGACACGGGACAGCAGGAAGTGTGAGGTGTTGGAAGCACTTTTCCCACCTGGTGAAGTAGTTCCTGCCGTACTTCTGCCAGTGGTCCTTCATGATGTCCTCCACGCTCTGCTTGCGGGTGGCCAGGATGGACAGCCAGGCCAGCACAGCCCACAGCCCGTCCTTCTCCCGGATGTGGTCGGAGCCTGTGGGGGAAACAGCACAAACACAGCTCCCACTCCTTTCACCTACCTTGTCTCCCCTCCTCCATCCATCTGGCAGCACTACAGGCTCCCAAATGGAAGGCATTCCCACAGCTCCATCCCTGCTGCATCGTTAGAACGGGGCAGGACATCATCTGCATTCAGCTACAGCCCAAGAAAAACATTCGGCCCTTTTCAACACACACACACACTCATTGTTCACAGATCCTTAACTCTGTTCCCAAGGAAGGAACAGGGAATGCACAGTAAAAAGGTCATCAAAAAAAAAAAGGCAAATGCAGAGGAGCAGCTCAGGAAGAACATCAAGCTCCTCAGCAGCTGCCACGTTCTGTCTGCCAAGCAGCACACTGGGATCAGCACAAATCCTGGCCCAGCACCAGGACAAATGTCAGCCCTCCTGGGGAACCAAACTCCAACAACTCTGGAATTACCCCAGAATGGGGAGAGGAGCAGCAGGTCAGAGAGCACCGACCATGGGACTGGAAACCAGCAGGGCAGGGAGAGACTCCATCCACCTCTGCAGACCAGGAGAGCTCCCACACACCAGGCACGGAGGGGCTGGAAAACCCCTCTTCTGGATAGAGGAGGATTCACAGAACTACAGAACAGTTCAGGTTGGATGGGACCACAGTCAACCTCCCTGCTCCAGCATGGTCATCCCAGAGCACATGGCACAGGCTTGCACCCAGGTTTTCACTTTCTCCAGTGAGGGAGACTCCACACCTTCTCTGGACAACCTGTTCAGTGCTTGGTCACTGCACAGTTCTCCCTTATGTCCAGGTGGGAGTTCCTGTGCCTGTTTGTGCCTGTTGCCTCCCATTCCTGATTTCACCAAAGCTGGCACTGCACAGAGAGCAGGAAGCCACCTGAGCTCAGCCCAGCCTTGCCCTGGGAGCACAGCAGGGGGCTGGGAGCACACAGGTAACCTGAGAGGGGCTGGACCTTATACAGCACCCTGAGCACCCAAATGAAATGGGATCAAATGGCCCAGAACACCCCCAACCCACCCTCAGGGCTCCTGCCTCGTCAGCTCACGCTGTGCTCCACAGCCGCAAAGTTCTCTCCTTTCCACTCTGGAAAACCTCCAAACAGGTATTAATGAAATCCCAAGGAGCTAACACAGAGAGCACTCCAGAGCTGCCATGTCACCCTCTCCAGGAGTGCCAGAGTGGGGATCCTCTGGGAAAGGGCTGGGGGCAGGGCATGGGTTAGGGGGAGCTTTGCACAAATCCCACTATTGTGGACGCAGCGATAAATTATCCCCACGGTCCCTCAGGGAGGAGAGAGCTGGGCAGAGGTGATGGAGAGGAATGCTAAATAAACACCAGTCCCACGTGATGTATCAGCTTATGGCTGGAATAAAATACCCAAGGAAGCAAGCAGGAATTCTGTCATGTTGCATTACTCTAATTGCTCCTGGACTCCAGTCCCACCAGGTCACAGTTTGTTTCAATTTTTACAGGGTCTATTTGGCTGCTCCTTCACCTCTCTCCCCTTCAACACTCACATTCTGTCCAGCTCCAAACAACTCCTCATTAACTTCCTATCAGCCAACCTTCCTCACCCCTCTTCTTTCCTTTTTCAGTCCTAAGTGCATTTGCCAGGTGGACAGACAACCTTTGAATTGTGGGGGGAGCCCAGCACTACTGGGCCCTTTCCTACTCTGTCCCCTCAAACTGCTGCAGCCCCCAGACACTTGGATTTGATACTGTCTGGCCAAAATCCCAAACTTCTCCCTGAGCCCCTGCTGCAAATGGAATCAGTCACTTTTATTTGGGATGGAGTCATTTCCCTGCTGGGGGATGGAGAGAAACTGGGAGCTTGTTGCTCATACAACAGTTTTGGAGAGCTACTCATCCCAGACCATATCCCATCAGCAGCTCCAGGAATGTGGAAAAGCATTTTCTGGTTTTTGGTTTATTTCCTGAAGCACCAGTGCCCTCTCATTAGCCAAGGTCCAGGCTATAAACTCAGCACATACTGAAATCACTCAGGGACTCCAAAATCTTTCTTTACTCACGATTTCCTTCAATATTTCTTTACAGAGATAGCACGTTTCCTGAAATTCCCCTTTCCTTCCAACCTGAGGCCAAATCCAGTGTATCAGAATAGCAGTTGATTGCAAAAATATTGCCACCGAGGACTGCTCAGCCCCACAGCACCCTCCTTTCACCCACAGCCTGGGATCCCCTTCCTCAGGCACAGGAAAGCTGGGGGAATCCTTTCCTGTCAAGCTGTGCACTCCAGCTCCACAAAGCACTTCACCTCAGGCATTTGGGGATTTAAGGCACCCATGCACAGGTTAAAGGGTTTTTCTGGGGTGGTGAAATGAAAATACACAAGGTTTGAGTGTGAAATCATCTACCCTAAATTCCCTTTATGCTTTGCATATCCCACCAGAGGTCCTTAGAGAACAGGGAAAACAAGATCTCGGGAGAATTCAGACCGGGTAAAACTCAGCCTTTGTGCAGGAATGAGGTGCCTTTTCCACAGTCAGGATGTTAACACCATGTGGCAGATGCCATGGGAGAGCTCAGAAACCACTGAGGTCTCCCAGGAATTCTGAGTGTCCTGCACACGCTGCCCCAATGTGGAGCAAAACCTGCTCCCTTCAGCTTCCCTGCACAAATAACAGTTGTGTGTCACGTGCACACCCCTAGAAATTCCTTGTGATGTTCACTTTGTTTCTCAGTAACCCAATAACTTGCTTAGACTGTTCAAAGGCAAGTGTTAATTTAGACTTTATAAATCATACCTTGTTTTCAGAACAGGAAAATGAGGGCCCTATTAAGCTCAGAGATTTAATAGTGACCTGAAACCTTCCCTAATAAAACTCCATGCTCCAAACCATATTTCTTTCCAGAAATGAAAACATTTAGAAGGCTTTCCTGGCCACCAAGAGTTGAAAAATACATTTAACATTGCACTTAATCCCCACAGACCCAATGACCGGGCTAGTAAAGAGGCCCTCAAACTTCCTGCATATCTCCACGTGCCTTCCTGAAGGACTGAGGGAGAACTGGCTCCTGCCTCACAAAACCTTCAGCATTGTTTGTTTCTACACTGATTCTTCCAAGCCTTTTAAATATTTTATTATTTTAGAAGCATTAACAACTACAGATGAAAGAGAAATCGCAAGCTATAAAGAATAAAGAACTAAGAGGAGGGATAACAGCATCCTGGGTGATCCCAGGAACGCTGACTTACCAGTTCCAAAACTTTCCTCTCCACACAGAGACAGTTTGTTTGCATCCATCAGGTTTCCGAAGAATTTCCAGCCTGTTGGAGTCTCATACAGAGCAATCTTTGTAGCCTGGGCCACCCTGTAAAGGTAAGAAAGCCAAGTCACATCCCAGCTGGATTCCTGGTGCTCCCATGTGAGATGCTGCAGTATCAGCCTCTCCCTTGGGGTGACACTGCAGGCAGGGAATGCCACTGCTTTGGGGTTTTATCCTCTATTTTATCCCAGTGTAACATTTGTAAAATGGATGGGATGTGCATTTACAGAACAGATACAAACACACAGCTCTTCCAAAGCAACTTTAAGTTGTGGATCTCCAAACATCTAACAACTCATCACTATAAAATTTAAGGGGAAAAAAAAAAAGATGGGGAGGGTCATTTGTTTGGCCTTATCTGTAGAGAGGAGAAAGAGCCAAGAGCACAGTCCAGCTCTGCTCCCTACTACAGAGATGTGTTAAATCTCAAAAAAGGGACAGGGCTCCCTCCCACCTGCACAGCTGGTACCTGTCCAGGGCCCCACTGGTGGGCATGCTCCGGGCAAATCCACGGACTCCGGTCTGCTGGAAGTACGGGATGCTGAGAATGTTGGCGGCGATGACGGCCACAGAGTCGGAGGGGTTCACGAAGAAGCCGTGTTTTCCCAGGATCATGTTGCGATCCTGGGGAGGACAAGAGGGGAACAGCTCTGCTCCCTGCTCAGCACAGGAGCTGCTCATAAACCCAACAGCTCCCAGGGATTTTCTGACTGCACTGGAATAAAAACAGAGCTTTGAAACACCTGGATAGCGTTTTGCCTTCCTGCTGGTTTTTCACAGCCTTTAAAGTTACTTAAATACAGTTTAGGCTTCTTTATTGACACAGTAGCCAACTACCGCCCTGGTGGCAAAATGCAGCAAGTGGTTCGCTTCCATTCATGAGTACAGAGGGAGAGAAAAGAGCTTTGCCTTCATCCTCTGCTTAAAATCAGCTGAGCATCAGTCCCCCATAGCTGGTTAGAAGGCCAAAAAGTGACCAGAGAACAGCTCATTTACCCCGTCTCCATCAAAGGCAGCTCCAAAGTCGTACTCTCCCGTCTTCATAGTCTGGACCAGGTCGGCAGCGTAGGTTAAGTTGGGGTCAGGGTGGTGGCCCCCAAAGTCCTCCAGGGGGGTGCAGTTCACAGCTGAGTTTGCTGGGGCTCCCAGCTCCTCACACAGGATCTTCTTCACATAAGGGCCCACAACTGTCACAGCAAAACATGGAGAGAAACAAGTTGTCTCTGCCCTCAGTCAGCCCCGCAGCAGCCATGTCACCACCCACCCCTGGGCTGCTCAGGCTGGGTCAGCGTGTGTGGGCTGGGGTCCTAAAGCACAGGAGCTCCCATAGGATGGTCAGTTTGTGTGGTTTGTAGTCCTAAAGCACAGGAGCTCCATAGATGTGGAGACAAGAGGAACAGGATGCTAAGGAAGCCAGGGTGCTCCCAATGTCTGTGCTGACTGACACATGTGAGCCCTCCACCATCCCCCAAACTCCACCAATATCTCTGCCCCGGGGCAATTCCCAAGCCCAAACATTTCACAGAACCGTAGAATGGTTTGTGTTGGAAGGGACCTCAAAGTTATCATCTCATTCCAACCCCCAAAATACAGTATTTGACAAAAGAAAATAACGTAAGACATAAAAAGTTTGCTTTGAAAAAGAAAAATCCAGAGTGCTACAAAACAAAAATCAAACTTACAAGTGATGGATATAAATTCCAGTAAAATCTCTCTCTCTGAAGGAGGTGGGAAAGCCCCTGGGACACCCAGCCCTCTAAAATGCCCCAAGCCCAACCGGGGTACCTCCGTGCATGGCATCGATGCGGATCTTGAGGTGGTTTTTCCCTGAAAGCAGCTCCTTTAATGCACTGAAGTCAAAGATATTCCTCAGCATGTTGGCATAAGCTTCCACGGAGTCCACAATTTCCACTGGAAAAGAAAAGGGAGCAGAGACCAACTCTCAGAGTCTGAAATCTTTGTAACAAAGTCCCTGTTGCTGTGCTGAGCATCCTCAGAGCACAGGGCCAGGGCTCAGCACAAAGCCTTCCACATCCCACAGGATCAGCTGATAAAGACAGGAATAATGGTGTCAAATTAAGAATTTAATCACAGAATCTCACTGCTAATCAGGTCACAGACAAATGGACCAACAAAATCTTGAGGCAAACTGTTCCCAGCTACGACTCCCAAGAGGCTCAGTCCCACTTCACTTGCCTGGAGAGTGGGATTAAAGGAAAAGGGGAATACATAGAGATATATATATATATAATCAGATTCTTTAACTCCACCAAAGCCAATGGGAATTGTGAACTTAATAGTTCAAAAAAGCAGCACCTTTGCAGCCAACAGGCAATATAAAAACTCCATTAACATAAAAATCCCACTACATAAATGGGGACTGAGAGAAACACCAACTTTTAACATCTTTTAATTTATTGGGTTTTTAATCAGCACAAGTCACCAGGAGATGGTAAAAAAATACTTGCAGTGTTTTTTTGAAAGTCTTTTTTAAAATACATTTTCATATTTCACTGCTGACTGACAGAAATCACATATGAAATATAACACTTTCCCACTCACAGGGAGAGCTTTTATTTGTGAAACCACGGAAAAAATCTGTTTCAAGATTAAACACTATATTTTTTAATCATGAAAATGCACTTTAACTGCAGAGGTGTCTGTTTTCAAGTACAAGTTTTCTTTGCAGACAAAAAAGCCTTTGACTTAGTGAAGTTTGATGGATCAAGATTTTCCCACTGAAGTGGAAACTTTTGTAGGACAGAAATTCATCTACACAAGGTAAGATACAGGGCAAACAAAAAAATAAATAAATATCAGGATGCAAGAGCAATGCCCTTCTTGGATTATCCAATGGATGAGAAGAGGGATCAGAATGCCCATGTCTGTCCTCAAGCAAACCAAATTTCCTCGTTCTTTCCGAGAGGAAGAACCTTTGTTTACCTGTAAAGGGTTTAAATTTGTTCTCCAAGTCAAACTGCTGCTTCCCAATGGTGCTCAAATCCACCTGGAGATCTGGGCAGATGGCATACTCCTCAATTTTCTTGCTGATTTGGAAAATTTTATCTGTGATGGCTTCAGGAGCAGGACCTGGGAGAGAAAATGGGCAAGGGGGAAGATGGTAAAGAAGGATGTACTTCAGGAGTTCAGCCAAGACCCAGGGCTGGGAATCCCAGGGTATGAACATCCCAGCTTGCTCTGTTTAGGGAAACCCACTACTCAGGGCACTGGATCTCTGTGCTATGAAAGCAGAAATTGGGTTCCTTGGGGGCAACACGAGACACTACCAACAAATGAAGCAAACAAGGGGCCAAGGGCCCTCACCTCCATTGGCAATGTTGAATTTGATGCCAAAGTCCCCGCTGGGCCCCCCAGGGTTGTGGCTGGCTGTCAGAATGATGCCCCCAATGGCCTTGATCTTCCGGATGATGCAGGACACAGCCGGGGTGGACAGGATCCCGTTCTGCCCGATGACCAAGCGCCCGATCTGGGGATGGAACAGCAAAACAAACTCCTGTGAGGTCCAAATCCCAAAACCACCAAACCCCAAATGCCAGCAACAGGTAAACCAGAGCCCTGGAGATGTGTGGATGGCAGAGGTGCCCTCCTTGTTCCTGGGAGGCCTCAAAGCTCTCCGTGGTGCATCCAACCCCACCCTGTTGCGCCTTTGGAGTGTTTTCCTTCAGGAATGCTGCAGTTCAGCTGGACATGGTGCACTGGAAGGCTGAGATCTCCAGTTGTCCCTGTTTTGGTGTTGTTTAGTTGTCTCTAAACAACACCAAAAACCAACCAACCCCTCTGAGTGTGGCCTCAAACTTTGCTTTCCAAACACAAAATGGGACAGAGAGAAGCCAAAGCAGCACAAAAATTGGGCATCCCAGATGCTCCCATGGGACCAGCTGCAGGTTATTCCAGTGGGTAACATACCTCCAGTAATCTCACTGAGATTGCATCCAGAGCAATGTGCTGAGCAATACAAAGCAATCAGAACCAGTTGCTGGAGTCCATGTAATAAAGCAGAGGAGGAATATTTCCCTGGCAGAACACGCTCCTTACCACAGCCCCCAAAATGAGGTGACAGGGATTTAAAAACACACCAGACTCTGCATCACTTTGAGATCAGAGAGAGAACAGAAAAGGAAAAGAGGAGGGATTCCATTCAAATACAAGATAAAGCAGGGATCAGGACGAGTGTTCCCGACTGCAAGCCCGTGGTGGGAGCTGGGCCAAGGGTATGGGATGAGTGTGATTCCAGGCCCCTGGCACTGCCAGGTGCTAAGCCCCAGCCTCCTGCCCATCAGTTAGTGCATGGTACAGCTGTCACAGACCAGCTGCTCAAAGATCTGCACCTCCAGCAAATAATGAGAATAAATGTGAAACAGCAGTTTAGGACCCCAAGGTGAGGCCCTGCTTGGGGCAGAGCTTGTGGGGCAGCAGCTCATGTTACCCCCTCCTGGGTTTTCATTTGAAGTGGCCCAACCTGCACAGGGTTTGCTTTTACCCATTCGCAGCCCAAGCCAGCACACTTTGATCTGTGCTTTATTCCAGCCTCCAAATTTTGCTCCTCCACTTTCCACAAGAATTCATGGGTCCTTGAGGAAGCTCCTCTGCAAAACTTCACCTGTTGTTCCCCAGTTTCCCTTTGAGGGACACATTCTGCAGCACCCCCCGTGCTCTGCAGGCAGCTCAAGGGATGCTGCAGAGAACTGCCAACACAAGGGATTTTCCCTCCCAAACCAGACAGCAGAGCTGGATGAGCCCATCAAGTCCTCCCCACACACCCGAACTGCAGCTTTTCCCCACAGTGAGGAAGGAAGGGAAGAAATATTTGTCTTCATAGGAGCTGCTCTCTGATTTAGGGCCCTCCTTGGCTTTCAGAGGTTTTCAGCTGTCATATCCCCAGCCATCCAATGCTCAATCCCTTGTGGTAACCACTGGAAAAGGCTGCTCATTGCAACAGTGTGCTGAACAATTTACACTTAATCCTTTTTGATTCTTTGGAATTTCTTCTGAGAAAAACCTAAGACTGGAGAAACACCTTTCATGGAATTCTCAAAACAGACCCACTTTGTGCAGCAATTTTGGGTTACAGCCCCTCAAAGCAATCCAGGCAACATTTCCATCCTGGTTTTACTGAGAGCCCACTAAGATGCACACAGGGAATAAAGAACACCTAAAATTCCTAAGATCCAGGTCTCTCAGAATAATAAAACATCCAGGATAGACAGCAGAACCTTTTCTTCTTAAAAAGCAGAAGGAAACAGATACAAAACCCCAAAGCCCAAGAGCCTTGCAGTGCATGAATCATGATCCACCACAAACAGACAAGCCTGTCCTGCTTCCAAAACACAGAATTCCAGCACAACTGAGACCCATGTAAAGGTTGCCACTCACTTCCTCACCCTCATCTCAATTTTCAAAGGCTCCTGGAGTATTTATCACAACTTATATCTGGTGAGAATGAAACAATCAAGTTTTACCTTTTGCTTTGCCACTCTGATGGCTCTCCCTGTTACTTCATTTGTGAACAATATCAGGGGTTTTTATGCTCATGGAAAGGCTACAAAGTCCAAGTGTTCACAGCCTGGGGCTGTCAAACCCCAAACCAAGAACACACAAACACCAAGCAGTATTTATTTTCCATTCTCCAGGGGTATTCTCTACCCCACTGCATCACTTAGAGTGAAATCAGTCATTTCTGCACTACTGAACTGGTTTTCCATTAAAAACTTAGCTCCTGCAGTTGAATAAAGCCTTTGGGAAAATTAAATCTCACAAGTGACTAATTTATTAAGGTTTCCTGCATTTATCAGCCACGCACCGAGAGGAATTTAGGGATTTAACATTTACCAACCCCGTTGGCAGCAGCCATTTGGACAATCAGTTCCACTGCAGACTTATTGAGGTACCTCCCATCACCTCCAACGACCAGGGAAGATCCCTGGCGGTCTCTCAGGTCTATGGAAAAAAAGATACTCTGGATGAAGTTCTGCAAATAGTTCGTCTTGGATTCAAAATAAAAGGTCTTCTTCCGTAATCCGCTGGTTCCCGGCTTCTGGTCGTTGTAAGGGGCTGTTGGCACGGTTAGCACGGGCAGAGGAGCGTCTTCCATGTTCTTTTTTCACACAAATGCATTGAAAAAGCAAAATATGCCAAAATTAATCCCCAACCTTGGCCCAACTATTAGACAGGAGTTCAGGGAAGCTGCTGGACACCCAAAAATAGCCCCTTGACCCTTGAGCTGCCGCTGGTTTCTGTAACTGAAGACGCTTTCCCGCACTTGCTGGGGAGGATCAATGTCCCAGAGAACACACAATTCCACGCTGCTGGGAGAGGATTTCTGTCTTCTTTACCATCTGCTGGTTCCCACAGGCACAGCTCCTGGCCATTCCCGAGCCCAGCAGGGTCAATCCATGTGGTTCTCCCTCAGGGCAGGGGTGACGGCGAGGCAGGAGCAGCTCAGCTCCCACTCGGATGTGCTGCTCCCGTGTTTTTGCCAGCCCAGAAGATCCACAGGGCAGTGCCAGGCCAGGCCAGCACGCTGGGTCCCTGGGAGGCAACCTTCCAGAGGGATCCTGCTGGAGTTAGTTAGCAAAGTCTGGTGAGTTAAAGGTCACTCTTAAAATGGAAGGGAGCGGATCCGTTACCTCCCGTTTGCTCACACGGCTCCTGCCCTGACAACCTGACTTCTCCATGGGCTCCCTCAAATGCAGGGATGTTATCCACCAGGAAGAGTGGGAAAAACCCAGAGAAGCTGAAAAGCCACAGGAGCAATGGGTTCAACTGAACACCCCCCTGTACTTCTCAGCGAGATTAAAACAAAAAAGAAACATAAAAAGTTTTGGAAAACTGCATCCAGCAAAGATACTCATTTGGGAACAGCTTAAACACATCCAGGAGAGACTCAGAGACCAAGAAACTTCTATGAAGCATCATCTTCCTGAGCATGGGGAAGGTAAATGAAGGAAGGGGAGCTTGTAGACTCCCCATCCCTGGAAGTGTTCAAGGCCAGGCTGGGTGGGAAAGGAGCATCCTGGTCTAGTGGAAGGTGTCCCTGCCCATGGCAGAAGGTGGGATGAGGTGGGATTTAAGGTCTCTCCCAATCCAAACTGTGCTATGATTCTAAATCAGACCTTCCTCCAAACCTCTTCAGTAACACTCAGAGCCCTCTGTCTGAGCTGCTGGAAACAATGTGTGGATATTATTGGAGCAGTTAAGGAACAGACACTTTGTAACAAGTCCATCTGTCCCGTTATTAATGCAGGGGACGGGAGGTGTGTACCCAGCTGGATGGGGAGAATTCACAAAGGTGCTCAGGGACTCTTTCCTGAGGTGCCAAGTCTGTTATTGCTCCAGCCATTGCTGTATTTTCTTCCAAGGGGTACAGAGAACCATAAAGGTTGGAAAAGCCCTCTGAGATCACTGCGTCCCACCACTAACCTGGCGCTGCCAGGGCCACCACTAACCCACAGCCCCCAAGATCCTGTTTTATGCATCAGTACATTAAAATCCAGCTGCATAATTGGTATGAGCCAACACATCTTTTACACAACAACAAGATTTCCTGCGATACAGAAACAACTGGGTTGTGTTTTATCCGTCCTGAAACTTCCTTAATTCCTGGGCACAGGTTTCCCTCTAGTGGCACAGAAACCACAATCCAGCTCCCAAAATTCCACCTGGCAGGAAAAGGCCTAAGCAAGCTCTTTCCCTTCTTATTCTCAAGATAAACTTGGTGCCCTGCGAAATGTCGTGGCATTAAGTGACAGGAGGAGGGCACAGGACACCTCCCAGCTCCTTGGACGTGGAATTACTGGCAGGGAAAAGGCCTCCAAAAGGTTGCAACCTGTGTGTGTAACAAAGTACATGTGAACTGGACAGAGGAATCAAATTAAATTAAGCTGGGGAGAAGGGTGTTGGCCATTAGTGAAATATTTGTGTACACGAAGTGAAACACAATCTGCCAAGTGAAATATAAAATTGTGCATGGAAAGCTTAGAGACAAGAACAGTGTAACAACAACCCTGGTTTTGGGGTGCTCACCTGCTCCCAGGGCTTTCCTGAAACATCTGCATCACTGTTAGGATAATCTAAATCAGCACTAACTGGCCAACCAGGACTGGTCAGGGGTTGGGCATCACAGGCTGCCAGAGGATTCAGAGGTGGAAAAGGTCACCAAAGGTTGATGCTGAGCACCTTTGGACTGGGGCAGGGTCATTAGATCCGTGATCTGGGAGGCTTTGCTGGGATGACTGTGGTCATTACAGATCAGTTCCAGCTGGAAAGTAATTCAGGAATTCATCAGGTCATCCGCTTCCTCCCCAGAATTGGTGCAGGATCAAATACACCCAGAGAGTTGATATAACTTGTTCTGGAAATCTTTTTCTCCAGGTAATGCCAGTGCATCACCAGCCTTGCAGCTGGAATTGTTTCCCTACAATCTGCTGGACATCTTCCTCGCAGTGATTTAAGTCCTCCTGAGCTGACACAGCAAACAAATCATAATCCTCTTCCTGACAACTCCTTGAAATCCTTTGGCTAGAGACTGAGTGCCCTCTCTGCTACAGCAAACAACCCCAATCCCCTGAACTTTTCCTTGTGGTCATGTTTCCTGGGTCTCTTGATCCTGATGGAATTCAGAGGTTGGTGAGGGCATCTCCCCCTCTCACTGCAGGCCAGGACATTTGTTACCTTGGGTCCTCTTCCTGACCTGCACTTCAGACACACAGGAACAGAGTGACTGGCCCCACTCAGATAAAGCCCATGTACCCTCTGTGGGGCTGTGGTCAGCTGCAATCCTTCTTTTCCAGCTTTGCAGGAATTTCTGACAGCAACCAGCTGCTGACAGGCATCATCTCCTTACACTCTTTTTCTGTGCTTAGTCCAAAAGACACAGAGCACAAAATCCCAGGCAGCAAATGGAGTAAAATCACTTCACACATATTTGGTGACTTTCCTTTAGGACAGAATCCCATTCCCCTGACTCCTGCCCTCAGAAAAGCACAGTTCCCTGCACTGTCCCTGCACTTTGACCATAAGAGGGTGCCAAGAGCCCTGAAAAACCCCATTGATCAGCTGCCAAAACCTGGCACTTGGTGCCTGAGGAGGACTATGGTCCAGGCAGCCACTGCTGTGACATTTGGCAATGCCAGGACAGCTGGAGCCTGAGTCAAATAAACAGACTGCAAGCCTGTTAGTCATACAAGGAGTGCTGCTCCAACCACAGGGCACTTTGTTTCTATCAAGAGTTAATTAAAAAGCTGGGTTTGGAAGTTGCTGCAGAGATTATGGAGAGGCAAAAAACTGTCTGGCACCATCTCCACAGCACATCCACAAGAATCACTCCAGAATTAAGAGACGCTGTTCTGCCCCTGCACTGCATCCCAGTTTCAATGAGCAGACAAACTGGGTGGCACAGAAAGGGCCCAGCAGGGCTGGGAATGAAATCTCCATGTCCAGGTTTGTCCCACTGGGAGGGCCTTACCCAGGGAAGTCCACAGCAGTGACCATGATTGAGAAACTTTGTGTTCGAAGGTCAGCCCTTCAAAGCACACCCAAATCTGCATATTATCTCTAATGTCCTGCCCCTGCACCAAGGAAAGGGCAGAGATTCCAGCTGGTTTACCTCAAGCAGACCCAGGAATGCTCCAGGATTTCTGGCCCCAGTCTGCTGACTAATAGCACCTGTCCCTGAATCCTCTTAAAAACCAGCACCTGAAACCCAAAAACATCCCCTTAAACAGGGATGACCCTACACAAACCATTCTCCTAACATTAACCTTCCCAAGGCAACACACTCTTTTCCTTAGTCTTAAGCTTCCAAAATGCCTCCGACATTTGACCTTTTAATTCTTGCCCTGTCACCAACAGGCCAGAGAATGATGTCACCTTTTTCCCTGTGGCCTCTCTGTGCTTCCCCATTCCTTGGCTCAGGTCACTCCCTCCTCACTGGCCCCACCGGTTCCTCCTCACAGAATCCCAGCCTGGTTTGGGTTGGAAGGGACATTAAAGCCCATCTCACTCCACTCCCTGCAATGGACAGGGACACCTTCCACTATCCCAGGTTGCTCCAAGCCCTGTCCAACCTGGCCTTGGACACTTCCAGGGATTGCCACAGCTCCAGGATTCCAGGGGCAGCCACAGCTTCTCTGGGCAACCTGTGCCAAGGCCTCACCACCCTCACAGTGAGAAACTCCTTCCCTCCACAATGACCCCAGGCCACTCCTGCTGGTGTCTCCCCCAGCCACACTGGATCCTTTCTGAGGGTGGTGCCCCAGGTCAGGACTTAAGTTCCTGGTGAGACTTTATTTCCTGGGTTTCACTTACACAGCCTGACTTTAAAATCTAGAAATTATGTTTTTCTGGATAACTGGATAATCCTGCCACCAGTCTCTGTCCTCTACTCATCAGATCAGCTGCTTAGTGTTACTCTGCATCTTGTGCTATGAATATATAATATGTGCATATTACATTTCTTAGGACTCCTGCCTTCTTCACACTTTACTGATATTTACTATGTTATGTTTATTCCTAAAACATGTTCCAGCTCATCAATTGAAACATTAATCCATACATTGGCTAACTCAGAACCACAACAGGATGGGCAGGACCCCCCACAGTGTCTTCCTAGATCCCGATGAGCTTGGCCTTGGCATCACACACATGGAGAACAGCTCTTCAGCCCAATCCCTATCCCAAACTTGGCCTTGACAAAGAGAAGGCTTTAGGCTCCATCCTGCTGCCCTGCCAGCCCAGCCAGAGCTGAGGTGTCTCATTATGCAGAGTCATTATCCCAGAGATTACAGTTAAATCCCTGTAGGATGAATTTCAACTCTGCCTTCTGGTTTTGCAGAGATTAACTGTAAAGCACCTTAGCTCTGTCTCTGAGCTGGAGTTTCATTACTGTAGAGTTTAAAATTCCAAAGAGGCACTGAAACTGGACAACCTGACACTGCCTTAATCACCTTCTACTGTAAATTGGCATAAGCCAATTAGCTTTACAGGCAGAAAGAGGCTAAGCTGGTGTAACAGCAGCCTGCAACCTGTAAGAGCTGCTGCAGCATTAGCTGCCTCCTAAAGTCCACCATCAACTGCAGCCAGGAAATATCTGCAGTTGATATTTATTTCCTTACTTCACATATCACACCTCAATTCCCCCTTCTGCCTCTGAGAAAAACAGGAACATTAGAAGGCCCAGAAATTGAGGCTTTTCTTACTGGCCTGTAGGATTCAGCATCACAGCATCTAGTCCTGGTACACAGGGATTGCTTTTTGGAATAACTTTCTGGATGATCACTTTATTTTGATATTTTTAACACCAGGAGCTTTAACTCGAAGGAAAGATCTCAATGGGAACTGGTCTGGAGGCCATGGCAGAACAGCACAAAGGGAGCTCCAAAAGTAGAGCAGTGGCAAATAAAGAGGGTTTAAACACTTGGTTTCCCTGGATAACTGAGTGGGGCAAAAGGTAAATAGCAGCCAAGCCAGGAAACCAAACTTCCTAGGGTAGAGAGCAGCACTTCTAATAAAATCCCTGTGTCCTGCAGCTGAAAAACAAAGCCAGGCAGTATTTAGCATGCAAAGCATTGCCTGGCATTCAAAGCACCTTCCAGCTACTTTGCAGCACTTGGAAAACTGTTTAGTTAAGAAAGAACCAAGGGCAGAATAAATCTGTGGAATAGCAGGTGACAGTGTCAGTGAATCAGCCTGGTGCTGGTTCTATGATCAGGTCTGGATTTACAGCTT
The DNA here is from genome assembly GCA_013397135.1 of Pachyramphus minor. Classification (NCBI taxonomy): domain Eukaryota; kingdom Metazoa; phylum Chordata; class Aves; order Passeriformes; family Tyrannidae; genus Pachyramphus; species Pachyramphus minor. The sequence continues at coordinate 712,960 of VYXB01004701.1, forward strand.
CAGTTCTGCCATTTTTGGTTGGTTTTGAAATCAAGCTGTTGCACTGCCATGATGCTACTGACATGTGATGCTCCAACGGGAGTTTTCATGCTTTTAGTCATGTAATTAAAGAGTCAGACTCACTATGTGGGAATAACATCCAGGAAACCTGGCACACGGACCAAAACAAAGCAGGGAGGCAACGCTGGATGCCAAGTGAGGATGGCAAACCCAACAATCTCTGTTGCAGTTTACTTATATAAATGCAAACTTAAAAGGAAGATAAACGCTCCTTAATCTCACAACTCCGAACTGATTGCTGCCAGTCCAAAATAACTACTTAGTTACATATTAACCACTCCAGGTGGAGACACAACTAAAACTCACTTTAGCATCCTTTCTTTTTACTTGTAAAACTAACAATCATCAGCTGTGGCCCTCGGGTCTCTCCTGTGTTTCCAGAGGACCACTGCATCAGATCTTAACACCACATGGTTTTAAAGTATTCATCCAGTCACTTCTTAATCCCTAGGACCAGAAATGTAGTTTTCCAGCATTCATTTTCTCTATATTTCTCAGCACTTCTCACACTGAGTCTTTCCCTGGGTCCTGGCTGCTGGAATCAGAAGATCCCCAAGAGTTCCAGCACTCAGACAAAACCACAGACTCCAGGAACAAGTCTCCATGTGCTGCTCCGTGTTTTGCTGGACACTTTCTTACCAGTTAACAGCAGTTGTCCACCCTTCTCTTTGAAGGGCTGGCAACTTCCACTTACTTCACATTTACTATGAAGAAACAGGGGTTTCATAGACTCTTCCTTAACTGCACTGTGGTAACCACCAGGAACTAATATTTGCAATTACAGGGAAAAACCACAAAGCAAGCATCCCTTAACCATTCCAAGACAGGAAGGCAAGCACAAAAAAGATATATTACAATTTTATTAAAAACTATTTTGCATTTGCTAAAGAAATCCTCTATTTTTAGTCACTTCATTTCTTGAGGCTGGATGGTTTTGCCCCTGTTAAGTTTGGCAATACTTGCACTGCCTTACACCAAATGTAGCCAATAACTGTACATCAAGTTTTCAGTGGCTCTGTACTGTGTAGATCACCCCCCCCGAACCTCCTCTGGTTACTCATTCAGGCTTTACCTGCTATTTATTAACCCACATATTCTTGCACACGTGTTCTTCTTCCACCTCCCATTTTCCCTGCCTTTTGAGTAAATTCTCTCCCAGCACTTGGAATCCATGTGGACAAAATGCTCCAAGGCAAATTGCTTTGGCAAGGGCACCCCTTGGGACCCAGTGCAGCTCTGGCAACGAGCTCAGCTCTGCACGTACATGAGTGTCTGCACACCCTCCCAAAACACCTCCTCACACCCCAGCATGGCTCTACCTTCAGGCCTCTCCTTACTCCTGGGATGGAGCTGAGGAGCAGATGATGGAGAACTCAGTGCTTGGAAAGCTGCCACATCCCACCAGGCCCTGGCTGCACATCCCAGAAACCTGCACAAACACTCTATCCCAGAGAACAAGTTTCCTATTCTGCTTATTCACAGTAATCCATAGGGATCCTGTCTGTGTGTGCAGTGAGGCATGAAAGCTGCATGTTCCAAATCCAACCCCTTCCTAGAACAAATAAATAAACCAGTGTCTGCTGCTTTTCCATCAGGGAAGGCTGCACTATCCATCATTTCCAGAGGTGCATGGAGCAAGGCTTGGTGCTGCTCAGGGATGCTGGAATAGGCAACCACACATAACAAAAAAGTAAATTTCTACATGGCTTAAAACCCCCCCAAACAAACCAGCTATTTGCTTCTTTAGGCCCCAAGAATCTCAGATCACTAATTCTTTTCCTAAATAGTAAAATCTTTAAAGTCATTGGGGCACTGGAAAACTGAAATAGGGAATTCTAAGGTTTTACCCTATGTCCAACCCCAAGCACCAAACATCCTCAGCCCTCTCCCTCCTTCGTGGTCCATGAGGAAGAACGTTTGCTGCTGATGTTGGTGTCCCAGGAGAAGGGGATATTTTTCATTTGGAAAAGACAAAATGTAGGGACAAGCCTCTCTTTACGAACTCGACTCCAGCACAGCTCTCCATACCAACATCCCGTTCCCTGCTGGGCTTCCCTCGGGCTGCCCAAGCGACAGGACCAAGATGAAACAACAGGGATGAAGCCCCAGTAGGGAGACAGCAACATTCCAGTGCTGCGGAAGGGAATGCTGCACCCTTCCCAAACCTCACCACCTGCACGCTGTGCACTGATTTGTGTTTTAGCTGGAAAACCCCCCGATGGCCCGAAGGAAGAAGGAATACGAGGAAAGCTGTGTTTGCCTCCTCCCTGGCCGATGTTTGCTCGCTCCCGCACGTACGGCAGGGGGGGAAGGCTGCCGGGGGTGGTTCTCCTGCCCGGACCGTGAGCTGTGCCCACGGCAGCCTCGTCAGCTCATCTGTCACTCACTGAGTTACTTCCACGCCGCGGGCACGCAAAGCGCCAGCAATTTCCGGGATCCCGGATCCCGATCCTTACCCCGTTGGCGGCGGCGATGCGGACGATGAGCTGGATGGCGTCCCTCATGTAGAAGCGGCCGTCGCCCCCCACCACGAGCGTGGCTTCCTGGCGCTCTGCGGGCGGCACCGTGGCCAGGATGCTCTGGATGAAGTTCTCGGTGTAGTGGACATTGCTCTGGAACACCGTGACCCGCTTGCGCAGCCCGCTGGTGCCCGGCTTCTGGTCGCCGTAGGGCTTGGTCTGCACGGTCTCGATCCGCACCATGGCCGGCGCCGGGAGAGTTCCGGGAGCCGGGGGGGCACCGGGCCGGACCGGCCCCGCCGCCAGCACCGCCCCGACACCGCCCCTTAAAGGCACCGCCCGCGCTGCCGCCCGGGCACCCAGCGCAGGGAACACACAGCATCCTGCCCTGCCCTGCGCTGCTCTGTCCTGTCCGGCTCCCAGAGGGTGCGGATGCCGCACTGCCGCGCTCTGGGTGTGCAGAGAGCAGCACTGAGCACCTCCGCGGCCGGGTGCTCTGCTTGGACCCGGGGTCACGGAATCCTGCAGTGGTTTAGGTTGGAAAAGATCTCTAGGGTGATGGAGTTCTACTGTTCCCCCAGCGCTGCCAAGGCCACCACTAACCCATGTCCCCAGGTGCCACATCCATGGGGCTTTTAAAATCCCTTCAGGAATGGGCACTCTATCACTGCCCTGGGCAGCCCCTTCCAAAACCTGACCACCTGTTCCATGAAGAAACTCTTCCTGATGTCCCACCTAAACCTCTCCTGACATAACTTGAGGCCATTTCTTCTCATCCTGTCCCTTGTTCCCTGTGAGCAGAGCCCGACCCCCACCTGGCTCCACCCTCCTGTCAGGGAGTTGCAGAGAGGCAGAAGGTCCCCCCTGAGCCTCCCTTTCTCCAGGCTGAGCCTCCCCAGCTCCCTCAGCTGCTCCTGGTGCTCCAGACCCTCTGTGTGCCCACAGCCCCTACAGGCACACCCAGGCCTCAACTGACCACCCCACACAAGCAGGACCCCCCAATACCCCCCACAAGGGTGGTCAGGGAAGGTCAGTGTTGGCAAACCCATGAAGAAGCTGATTTTCATTATCATAGCGCCAGTTCTCAAAAGAAAGGTAATTCCAGAAATTAAAATTCCCGTGTTGCTGTGCCATATTTTTTTACCTGCAGCAAAACCAAGTCTTTCACAGTGATTTCTCCACTAAGCACTTCCTTCAGCCTTAACCATTCCTTTCCTAAAATGCAGAGAGAGTTACATATGAATTCCTGCCACATCTAAAAAGACTGATTTGACAAACAAGAGAAATGCAAATAATGGGCTGCTCACTTTGTAATGTCTGTTCTACAGAGAATGTGCCTCATTATTTCCTAACTCCTCCTTAGAAAGAAGCTGGGAACTTTTGATTTACCCACACCTTGCCTGAGGCAGCACTTACAGAGCTCAGGTAGAGCTAGAAATCACCAAATATTTGTGATTTCTACTTCTTTTAGACAGTTCTGAAAATAAAAATCACATCTGTTGTACTCGCTACAAGGAAAAAATGGGAAACGAAAAGATCACCAGGAAAGCTGCCCCAGCACCAAGAGTGTAAATCAGAGCCCAGCTCTCCTTTTGGCACTGACATTTACTTGTCCAGTGTAAGATTACAGCAGAGGAACAGTGGAGTGCAGGAGTTATGGCAGATAAAAATAGCTTTGCAACACTCCTCGCTGCCCTCACACATGAGGTCACATACATTTAATGGCTATTTTAAACTCAGACACTTTTTAGGCATTCAGTGCGCAGGGTCATCCTTTTTTTTTTTCCACATTAACAGACATTTAGAGGAACCAGAAAAATAAGATGAATATTTTTAGTACCTCAGAGCTGGTTTTCTTTGCTGTTGCAGCCTAAACTTGGTGTGCTTCAGTCTCCTTATTTCAGCTAACCTGGAAATAATTAATTGTCGTTAACAGTCAAGAGCCCAAGACAAACCTTCATTTTCCCCAAATAATAATGTTTCTTTATTACGTAAGAAAAGCAAACTTTATTTTTCATAAAAGAGTATAAAATTAGGCAGTAATTACAGAAAAAGTGCAAGATGAGTATTATCAATGAGAGGAAAAACAGGGAAGGAGGCAAAATAAAATCTTGACCCTCATCCCTTTATCCTTCTCACACTAAAATCACATCAGTGTTTAATTAGAAACCCACCAGACCCATTCACCAAAGTAAGTTTTTCCTCAGTGAAGCAGTTCCAGCCTGTGATGGAACTACAGCACATGTACAAAACCAGAGCATATTTAGGGAAACCAGCCTTTATAAAACACCACTATATTACAGCTGCCAGTTGTGTTACTACTGAACAGCACTAACTTTTATTGTGCCTCAGTGTTTTCATGCCAATAATTTATTCTGTCAAAGGATTTTACATACTTACACTTATTCCATCCTAATTTATCGCTGTACATGTTTCCTCACAGTCTTTAGCAGAAATAAGTGATACCAGAAAGACGTGATTCGTTGGCTTTAACAAATCAAACTCTGCAAAGCACAAGTGTATGGCAGCTTTTTGAGAGGGACAAGACTACAAATTGTCTGGAAGCTGCCAAAACCACTCCTGGTTTGGTGTTATTGTTCCCAACCCTGTAACCAGAAGGTTTAACGTACAAGGGAGTGAACACAGTTATAAATCCACTCCTCCTGCTCGTTCAGGGGCACCACGTGCTGACAGACCTGGACAGGAGAGAGAAAACACAGGGGAAATAGCTGGGTTTGGAGAACAGTCACCTCATGTGCTGTGTAAGCAAAATGAACTGTTTCAGTGCTTGCACCATGAAATGATGAACATTCCTTATCCATATTGACAGCTGATATGAAAACATTACTATGGAATTCAATTACATGGCAGCAAAACATTCAAGGGGCACTGAACCCAGTATTCAGTGAAGCCTAAATTATAATTAAAAAACACCTTACAGGACCAGCCTATGGATATCTGAAGTGTCAGCAGCAGTATTAGAATAGGCCTCAGCCCTGCCTGTGTCACTGGACTGTGCTGTTTACAATGGGTTTCAATCCACACTGGGAAGCTGGGAAATATAAAATAGCTTGGAAGCCTCTTCTTTTAAACAAAGAGACTTTACTTTTAGAATAATAAAACCAGGATTTTATTCATAAATAAATGAAGAAAAACATCATCTGCATTTGTAATGCATTTTTACATTCTATACCTTAGAACCCTCATTTAGAATTTTCACTACAGCCTGTCCAGCTCTGCAGATCAAAATGCCTCATGGCTGAACAGCCCTAAGCCAAGTTTAACAAAAGTAGCCATCTGCATATCACACTGTGCAGAAGGACTGCAATGCATTTACTTCTCTTTCTGGTTAGTGCATGCTTAGTCTGTCCCTCACAGGTGTCAATGTATCTGATCAGAATTTGCTAAGGGAAAAATAAAAAGAAAATACAGCCTTAGAAAAGGATTATTAAAAATATTAGTAAGTGGTACATGTATTGGATAGGCAACTGAGACAGGCCCATGTGTGAAAAACTGAACAGTTATGGACTTTTAGAACAAAACATCAAGAACTACATCTGATCTGTACTGGTCACAAAGATGCCACTCTCCACATGCTCCTTCTCATAGTAAAAGACCTACAAAAGGAAACTATAAAGATGTCACATGATTTCCTTATTGCTTAGATTTTAAGTTGGCTGAGCAATAAAAATTAAGGAACCCCTTACCATCATGGATTTTGGTGCCACTTCTACAGCAAAAACTGTAAGTCCCCTGTTATTTAGGCAGTTCTTACTCTGCTCATTGTTGACATGAATAATCACTCTGTTCTCAGACTGCAAGTGAAAAAACATGAGGGAACCCATTAGTTTACTGGCTAAGTGTCAGTTCTTCCTGTAACTACACATTCCTCTGACTTTGCTGTTTTACAGGACAGAAATGCTTTGAGGATGCTCTTTGAAGAGCTACAGTTTCAAATGTACTTTTGCACTAACAGAGCCCAGATCTACTGTCAGAAGTCATTGAAGACTCACTGAAATACCAGAGAGCATCCAGCTGTCTGAGTGCAGATCTCATCTCCTTCTCTGACACAACCCCAAACATATAAATAGCTCTGCAATAGCCACCCTAAAAGTCAAAGTGCACATCTAAACCCAGAGTTCCAGGAGCCTAATATTAGTCCTCTAACCCACCTCCTTTTGCATGTCTCTCCTTTTAAAAATACACTTCTTGCTGTGATCTTTTCAGATTTAAACATCTTAAGTTCAGCATCTTACTGAGCTGTGTTTATTAACTCACACTTCCTGATACAAATGAGACTGAGAAGGAACAGCAGGTTCATTGTGTTCTATGCAGAAAGATTTAAAATCTCTGCTTCTCACCAACCACTTCTGCTGGGATTTACAATTCTCAGCTTGGATTAGTAATCATCCTGTAAGACTAACCAGCTAATAATTCATCCACAACACAATCAATGCAAATCACTGCTCTTTGACTTTCTTGTGGACACTGAAAATGCTAAGTAGTGTAAATGCTGTATTCTTTGAACTTTCTGTAATTTTATCTCCTGTTCTTAGTGCTTGTTTTCTCATATTATGATGATATGGTGACTCCAATTATTATCAAAATACTGAAAAATTGGAATGTGAACACAAAAATAATCAGATTCTATATGATATTTAGAACTGGTTGCCTCATTATAATAAACTGTCCCTTCTGACATTGATTTTTAGAAGTCTGAGTCATACGTCAAAAGGAGCACATCAGGCCTTGGGTGGTTTTTTTAATAAAATAAATACAAAAACTTGATATCAGAAAATGTAATTCTCAAATATGACAAAAGGAGGGAGGAAGAACTGTAATGATAGACATTCACACAAAGTGCCTTGCAGAGCTCTCGTGCCATACCTTATTTTCAATAACAGAAGTGATTCTCCTGCCTGATTTGTAGGTGTGGACCATGATGTTCTCAGAGCCATCCAGGACTTTGGGCTCTCCTTTGCTCACCACAGCCCTGCAAACAGCCCTGCTGAGCTGGGAGCCCCCTGCCTCCAGGTACATGGCTTTCATTCTGGGTTTGCATTTCTCTGCATAGATGTCAATGACAAATGGACAGGCCTGCAATGGAAAACACGGGTTTTATCATCACCTGAGCTGTTGTTTCTCCCCGCAGATTTTTCTCTACATCTCCTCAGTATTTTCATATCTGATCTGAAGTAGAATTATGCAAATACAAGTATGTCCCTGAAGATCAAATATGCCAAACCTGAGAGCTGGGGCAATACTTTACAGGACACAGCCACAGCACACTCAATATATAGTTTGGTGCATTCAGCTCCAACACAGGAAACCCTTCCTTGGACATGAATTAGGACAAAGCATGAAGGTATTCCAGTGTCTGAAATAACCCTGACTCCTTTCCCTGTCACATTGTTGCTATTTGTGTCACTTCCCCCAGATTTAATACATCTGCCCTGTTGCATCAAGCCATGTTACTTCTGCTGTAACAACCAGGAGTTTGCATTTTTTCAGACACAGTAACAGCACCTCAGCTCCTTTCAAATGGCTGCCGGAATCCACCAGGATTTCTCAAGTTCTGCCTTTAATTTGTTAGAGGCTCAGTGCTCCCAAAACACCACTCTTGAATTGTTTGAAATCAAGGAATTGAAGTGTTAAGCGACAGACACAAGTTAACAGGTGGAGATATTTAGATTAATGTTGTCCTTTGGAAAGCAAAGGCTGGAGCCATAAACCACAGCTGGTGTAAGGTGCAAAACACCTGCCTGACATTCCCAACTGGATGAAATCCTCCCCCAAATGCTCTTTCTTGGAGGATCGCTCCCTCTCGCGGCTGAAATGCGGAAAAACAGCTTTGCAGGGGCTTTGCCACCACAACTTGGAGGAGGAGGAGAAACTATCCCTCATGAAATCACTCCTCAAGATCCAAGATTTTCATGAGAGCTGGTATCTCTCATACTGACTGTTTTGGGGCCTGCATATATTTGTTTCACACAGATATTTTATACAGTGACTACACAAACCTGGTTCACTTTAATAAAGTTAAATGACAAAGACTATGATCCTAAAAGTCTTTTCTTGGGAATGAAACTTAAATGATTTAATTATCTGTATATTTAATGTTTTCTTTAATTTTTCATACATTTTTCTCTCTTCATTAAAAAGGTTTTCTTTCATGAGAACTATTAACATCAAAATTATTTATGTAAAAAAAATTTTTAAATGAAATAAATTCATACAATAAGTGTATATAAACATTAGAAAAATAATCCCTGGGCCTATAAGTAAACAGTGTGTCACCCAAAGCCTCTTCATTAAAATCTTATGTTGAACACATTCAGACACTGTTGTGAAAGACAACAATAACAGAAATAGTCATGTCTGAAAATTAGGAATTCTGAATCATGTGGAAAAAAAATATCCATTTTTGTTGTGGTTTGGGCCAGGAAAGTTACTTTTTTAAGGAGAGCCAGTGCTGCATTTTCTAAGTCTGCTGAGAGGTCACAGTTCACCATCACTGTCTGATCACATCTCACCAGCAAGGGCAATGAACTCTTTCAATGGGTATAATCCAAAATTTCTTCCTCTATAACCCACAAAATCCTGTCTTTTTCTAAAGCACAAGGAAAACTTCCTCTTTCAGCAATCCAAGTGTTATCCTAAGAAGCGGGGTAATGGATGTGACAGTGTAAATCCTGAATTCACCGTGTTTGGAGTGGAGCCCTCAGCAGCTGGAATCAGTTGCTGGCAACACAGACACAAACAGTGCTGCAGTTAAACATGAGCAGTTGGTTTTGCTTTGTGACCCTCATACCTCGGTCATTTGCAAGGCCTTGTTGTAGCCCAGGGACAACAGAGTGACCCAGAGGTCACTGGGATCCCCTTCCCGGTCCGTGGCTTCCATGAGATTCAAATCCAGGAATCCTTGTCTCGTGAGTTCGTTCCTCTTCATCTCAAAATTCTCTGTTTGAAGGAAGTAGAAAGTAGCATTCAAAAGTCTGTTCTCTCTGCAAACACCCTTTATCCTTCCAAAGCCAAAGTTTAAAAGATGGAGCCATTCTGCAGCCTTGGGCTCTCCAGTATTATTTGGGAAAGACTGTCCTGGACCAGGCATGTGCTCTTTGTAGAGCTTCCCTGTGGATTTTGGATAATGCCTGGAAACAGCTGGTCCCCTGGATAACCCAAAAGAGGGTGAGATTTCAAAACACAAATAGTTCATATTGATTTTTTTCCTTTATGCTAAAACTTCGTGGTTGAGTTTTGCAGAAAGGGGTATTTTAGGAATGGGAAATGAAAGTCAGCTGGAACCAGCACCCTTAGTGCTTGAGGTCCTTGATAATAGAAATGATTTACTTAGTTCCTAAAAAGCAATAAAATTCCAGTAATCCTAACACCCCTCTCTAGAGAGAATATCATAGATATCACCCTAATGTCAGCAAACACATAATTGAAATGTCCTTGTGTCAGAGAGTTTTAAAAATGGTTTTCTCATCTTCATAACAATGCTAAATCTTTACTATATATTATTAAAAAGGGATTACCAATTTAATAAATCTATCCAAGGGTACAGCTGCTGTAATAAATGGCTTGAACTTTGGTGTCAAGATTTATGATATTTGTCTGAACCCTTTCAACTGATTAATGACCTGGTAAAACATTCACCAGATTCTCCTCTTTCCTGTCTTATTTATTCACACATATTTTCCCCCCACACTTGAGTGGAGATACGTGCAGAGGCATCACCTGACAGAGTCCAAGTGTGGAAAAGTACAGACAGGGATGAAACAGAGGAGAAAGTTATAGAAAAGGATTTTGTATGAGTTTGCCATCAGTTAGGAAAAAATCCAACACCTTGGAGTGTTTGGGGAGAAATGATTTGAGTAGCATTTGCCAGATCTGAAGTATCTTGGCCAGTGTGTCATAGCCTACAAAGGAATTATGCCAAACATGACGTGGGCTGATACACAGTGAGACACTGGCAATCCACAGAAACTCTGGATGCCATTTTATAGCATCACAGACACTAATTAAATGAACCTCTCAGCTCTCTGTGACACAGGAAAGCAACCCCAGCCTAATCTGCACAAAGGACATGCATTAAACAAATACCTGTTACAGTTTCATCCACCACGTGATCCAGGATTAGAAAACCTGTCGTTTTTGGCAGCTACAAAACAATTAGGAATGGGAAGAACTTTCTCAGCAGAAGGTCAGTTGCACACACACCAGAATGAAGCAAAACAAAGGACAGGAGACTGGAAAAGGAAAAAAAAAGAAAACAAAGGGAGAAGAGAACAGTATCTACATGTGTTCTTGGAATAGGCTACAAAATACTCAGTTCTTCTGTACTATACACACACAACTTGGAAGTAGATTGGTGGCCCTAATTAGATTAACTAAGTACAGCAATGAACTTACCTTTACACACAGCCCATGCTTCCTCATCACACTTCTCCCCACTAGTTCTCAGTTCAAAGAAGTTGTATTCCTCCAGACTCAGGAGACCATTCCCATCCAAATCTATTGTTTCAAATATATCCAATAAAGCAGCTCTGCAAGATTAAAAAAGGTAAAACTATTTCCAAAGGCTTCTGTTTGCTTTACTGGCTCATAATATTGTCAGGAACTGTTCACTCCATTTGAGAATATCCTGTATAAAGAGTACTTTAGGAAGATACAGCTTTCAAAAAGCTGCATTTTAACTGGAGCACACCCTTTTACAAAGTTTGGGAATACGACTCACCTGAAGTCTTGGGTGAGGGCCAGCTCTCCATCTTCATCCCTATACACCAATGTTGCTTCTCCAGTAATTTGTGTGTTCCCCTTCCTCAGCCTGCAGCCTGTTGTGAATGGGAGCAGCCAGTAATTCCCAGATCCAAGCTCCCCTTTCCAGCCAAACATCTGCTCTTGGAGGAACACAGGCGAGTTTGTCACTCACTTCTCAAATGATGCCTTTCCTTTCTACCAGTAATATCCACACAAAAGTGATTAATCACTTGAAAACATTGGTAATGCTGGGTGCTTTCCTTCAAGGTGCCATTTTAAAGACAAAAACACCTACTGAATCTCTTACAATAAAATTTAAAAAAAAACATACAGGACCAGAGATGAGAGGAGAAGGGAGAACTAAGTTAATGCTGTCATTTCTCCTCCCTTGTTTCTGCCAGAGGATAAGAATACTCTGTGCTCTGTGAAGTTCAAAATTACATATGGAAGGAGAAAGAAAATGAGAAGAAATTTTAACACATTTTGCCTTTGAAATTTTGGGTTTGGGGGTGCAGGAATAAAGTGAGTTTCCAAGATTATCTGTAAATGTATCCAGCAACTCAGCAATACTTGCCAACATATCACACAACAACGTGGTTCTCACAATTCCATTAAACTTCTACACATGTGGAATTGCAATTCTGTTACATCTTATCTTGCACAAGTACTGTCAGTTTTGAAAGGGAACATGCACAGAAAAGGTGCACCTTGAATTCTTCCCAATCACATGGAACTCATCCATATAACATTAATATACACACTAAATAAATAACAATTAAAACAGGAACACAACAACAACATCTGACCTCTTTGTTTTGTACTTCAGTAAAGCTCACAAGCTGTAGATTCTCTGGGGTTTCGTTCTCCTTCAGAATAAACAAAGCTGTATCCACTGACAACCAGTGACAAGATCTTCCTAAAAAGAAAAATATTCCACATAGAAATGCTTAATGATGGCACAAAAGTGGTTTTCCTTGGGCCTGAAAATGGATATATTCATGGTATTTATAATATTGATCCCTGTCAGTGTAAAATGGAAATTAAGAATCCATTACATGATATTGGGATTTCCTTCCTATTTAGGCCAATCAGAGAAATTGTTCCAAGCCTTGTGATTGTCTTACAGATAATTATTCCTATTAATAGTTCTATCATTAGGAACTATTGATAGAATAGCTCTGCCATTAAGAGCCAAGAATACCAAGGAGTGGTTACACACCACACAGATTTGTTCAAAATGTAAAGACATTTTTCTCCTAAAAAGGTCATTGCTCTGCTAATGTGGACCCTTTCCTTACACACCAGTATTGTGCCTTCCTCTCCACAAGAAAATACAAGAGATATTTCTACATACAGGACAATAATATTGTGCAAAAGTAGAATGTTTTCATACTAAAGACAAGGGGTTTTTGGTTACAGAGAATGCCTGGACAATCCTGCAGCAGAACTGTCATAGGTACGGGTTCAAAAGTTCAAAGGTTCAAACCCCAAAGTTCTGAGCAGAGCACTGAGACATCCTCAAATCTGTTAAATTACTCCCCTCTGTCAGACTGATTCCTTTTTCTCACTGAAGTCTGTTGATCAGCTTCCCATTTCAGCCAGGCAGTAATTGGAAAATTACTATTTTCCATCAGTTATTTGCAGTGAAGTTTTTATTACCAACCTCAGACAGAATCAATCACCAACCTGTAGCACAACAGATAAGTCTAAACCAACTTTGGAATCTCATGGCCCCTGTTTTACAGGATTAGGAAAGAAATAATCTACTTGGAGAGAAAATAATTCCAATGCAGCAACGAGATGAAGGCCCTTGGTAAACCACAAAGTGTTTGGAAAGCCCTGACTGATCCCAGGTGGATCTAATGGTGGGTTTCACTCTTTTGAAGAAGAAAATGAAATAAAAATACACTCACCTTCTACCTGGGGAACATTTAAAGGCTTGATGGTGACACAAACTGAGGACCTCTGAGGGAAGTGCACCTTGTACTTGTGACTGACGATTTCACCATCTTCTTCCAAGTAGAAGCAGCCTTTGGATTGTGCACATTGCCATTCCTGGGAACCGAGCAAGTATTAGATTTTACCTTTGATCAAGATAAAAGCACCTTCTCTGAAATATTGATTTTATTATTTAATAAATCCTGCATAAAATACACCACAAGATACAGCACTGATACCCTTTTATAAAACAGGAATTATCTCAAATAGTCCTTTTTGTAGTCAATTTTTATTGCTTCACTCGTGAAAGTGCCTCAAAATCAGATTCTCCCAGTGCTCAAACAGATGAAATCAAATTTGAATTGCCACTGAATTAATGAAATTCTCCAAACTGTGAAGAATTACCACCAAAAGGCTGGAATTTTGCTACATCCCTCAGGCCAACCAAGCAAGGAACACAATTGATTAGCTGAGCAATGAGAGGTTATTTGCTCAGACAAATCACAAACACAAAGTACTGGTCAAATAATGTGATTTTTCTTGACTTCTGTCAAAGCTGTTGGAAAGGCAAACTGAAAAGTGCTGTGTTTGTGAATAATAAGGTTTCTAGAGATGCCATGATTTTGCTGAAACAGCTCCGTACTTCAATTATTTACTGTTTCTAAACAGCTCCCAATTTTCAATGTCAAATATCATTAGAATGATACTTCTTTAGCAAAAAAAACCAAACCAAACCACAACAACAACAGCAAAACAACCAAACAAAAAAAAACAACAGACACACTGTATGCCTTGAGGATTGTGAGGCAGCCTTGATTTGCCTTCCCTGGTTTGGATTAATGGATACTCAGGGAGTCATGGATTTAAGAGCCTTAACTTTTGCCACTGACTATTGTGGGAACAGGATCAGCTCCTCTATTCTAAACACTTGTCATCCAAGCATTCACTTTACACAGCTGGAAACTATCTTAATCTCAAATTATTTATTATGTTCATCCAAGATGTTGATCTAAAGGCAACAATTATTTCATCCTTAAAACATGACATAGCTGAGATAAGCAGGTGTCTGCTCATTTAGTCTCCCAGTTTAACACCTGACAAAAGTGCTGGACAAAAAGTTGATCAAAGCTTCAGGAAACCAAATCTTGAACTGTTATTTTTGCAGAGAGCATAAGATGGTGCTTAGTGCCCTAAATTATCCATGTCAAATTACAAATAGGCAAATTTGGGAAAATAAAAGATGATTTTCTGGTTTGATTTTACTTTGTCACGTCAAAGCATAACAGAAGTTGTCAAATAACAGCCAAAGTGGGAAATGTTTGTATTAGAAACATTGACAGCACAGAAATTTAGGCAGTACCTGCTGCTGGCCACTGCTACTGCAATTCAAGTTACTACTGAAATTGTCCACACACCAGTGCAGAATTCCAAATAAAAAGCAGTGTTTGTGACAGGAATTGTTCCTGTGATTACAGCAAAGAGCTCCATTTTTAGGACATGATCCACTTTCTTTTTTTGCTGATGTCTTTCAATCTTGACTAAAACCACCACCATGAACACTCTGCAGAAATTTAACATCTCCATCAGTCTTTTCATGAATTGAGATTCAACTGCAGTTGAAGCCCAACAGGTCAACACAATGTTTACACACATCTGTAACTGGCTCTCTTTTTCCTCACAAAATTTATTGATACAGCTTTGAACACGTCCCAAAACTCCACTAACAAAAAGAAAACACATGGAAGAATGTACTAGGAGCACATTCCATGCTTTTTAAATTCAGATATTCACCATGTTCTGACTTCCAATGTTCTCTTCTGTCAGAAATGTTACACTGGCTTTGGTCCAACTTCCTCAGGGCAATATTGTCTTACTGCCCCAAACCCACAGATGAACAGCAGAAAAAAATAAATATTTCTGAATAGAAGATTAACAAGAAGAATTTTTGGGTGCTACATTCTCATCCACACCACAAATGAATTCACTGATTCTGACAGAGCTTGCATTGTGCAAAATACAGTTTATGAAAATTAACAATTCTACTTCCACCTTTTCATGTTTATTGACTGATTTCAGGGTTTGTATGATGCTAATCAATACTAATTGATATCTGCAGCTGCTTTGGTTTTTTTAGTCAGCTCTTACTGACTTGTGCAAAGAAAGAAGGATCCAGTCTCAGCTGAGTGTGTGCTGCTTTCATACACCACACATCACCTTTGAACAAGGTGAAATTGCAGGTTAAATTGCATGGAGGTCCAGATACCCAAACAGACTGCAAAAAATTCCTCTGAGATGATGTTTTTAAATTTTCATATAGAACAAATGTCACTGTATAGCAATGTGGAAGATATAAAGGACTTCAGAGTTCAATAACAAATCCAGAGTTGTTATTTGAAACAAAAATGTAGCTCCTGAGAACAATCAGTTCAGTTTTCCAGCAGCAGTTACACTGTGTGGTCATAACCATTTTTTCCCTTTTATACAGGAGTCTCAAGGTGCACATTTTTAATGTATCTGAGCAGTTTCCAGTTAATGTTTTATATTTCTGCAGCTATTATTTTCTGGTGAAAGAAAACTAGTAAAGGTTCAGTCAAGAAAGGGAAAACAAAGGAAAAGGATCAATATTAACACTCTACAAATATTGACTTAGCAAAGTGACTTTGTTGTCTCTCTCCCACAGGAATTTGTATTGAATGAGTGATTTATTCAAAAGAAAATACTGATAGAACATATTAGTTTAACTAAAAATCAATATTTTCAGGCTACAGCATATGTTTAGAAAGTAATGCCCAACAACTGAATATGCTCCCAGATCTGTTATTTATTTCCAATTACCTTTCATGTAAAGGTTTATGATACACAATCTTTCAGACTACCTTAAGCATTTAAAGTTCTCACCAACCTAATAAATTATTAAACTTTAAATTTCTCAAGAAGTCATTAAAACGTTTTCTCCAACAGTGGTTTCATTTATAAAGAAACACACTTGGTTCTATTAAACCTTCACACCTGAAAAATTATTTTCAATAACTAGATGTCAGCAAAACCAACAGTATATACAAATGTTAATAATAACACATATCAAACGCTCAGTAGTTTATAGCTGCCCTTGACAAACTATTAAAAAAACATAAGAAGCCATTTTTCTCTGATTTTTAGCTTCTTTAAAATGCAATAACACATGTGCCTAGAGGAAAACAGCATAATTTCAGTGTGATACCTTCATCGTGTCAGGCTCAATTAGCTTTGTGCTCCTGGTGCTGCTGGAACCCACACTGACAGAGGGACAAGTAGAAGCTTTGCCACTTTGGGCTGATGAGGGTCTTGAAGGAGCTCTGCTGTCACCTACACACACAGATGTTTAGTTACAATTACATTATTTCAACCCCCTCCTAGTGCTGTTTATCATAAACCTTGTGTTTGTGAGCACAGACAAACTGGGTTCCTCCACCACTGTTTTGTCAGGGTGGTTTTCTGTCCAGAATTGAAGCAACTGAAACCAGCACAAATTCCATACAAATATTCCAGACCTGGCACCTCTGCACTGTTACCTGTGGTCTTTTTCCACTTTGGGAAGGTTTTAAAGTGTCTTTGTAACTCCAGGAAGAACATTAAACTCCCCTATTGATTGTGCTCGAAGAGCAGCCTTGATAATTGAAACAAACACAGGGTTTATTGATAAATGTTTAAGGTTTCATCTCTGATCTGGGAAGGAAACAAATAACTTGTCTATGTTGTAACATCTGAGCATTCATTTTCTCTCTTCCCTCTGGGCTGTGTCACATGACAGCCAACAGAATTCACCCCTAGGAATCTGAGAGCTTATTCTTAGGAATTTGAGAACATATTCTGCTGAGATATTTATGTGATTGTCACTGTAGAAATTACATTAATCAATAACATCCTCACTAACCTGAGAAAAATCCAACAAAAATTTAACTGCTCATTGACCCAGAGCTTCACCTCCAACAGAATGAAAACTCCCAATGTGAAATACAAACACCTTTCGGTAGTCTGTGATCAGTTTTCTTGGAGATTCTGGGGGATGGTTTTGGCACTGGCAGTGTGATCCCCTCAGAGGAAGTTTCAGCTTGATTCCCAAACTGCTGCTGCCTCAACCTGCTGTCAACTTCCAGCCTCTCCCGGGCGCTCCTGCAGCTCTGCTCCCTGGTGGTCAGGTACAACTCACAAAACTGCACGGAAAGAAAGGGAATGTGGTGAGTGAAACATTCTTTCTCGTGGTTTTAAGGAGTAAAGTTAACATTAATAAGGAAAGGACAGGTCAGTAGCTTTGATGCATTTTTTATTCAAGCACAATTTTAATTTTCCTGGATCAGAACAACCACCCAAGCAACATAGCTAAGTGGAGCCATTCAACAAGGAGGTCCAAATATTGAATAAAAATTAAGTGTGGCTTTCAACCCAACAGATGATTTATATTTCTTCCTAGAAATTTAAAGACAGAATCTTTTGTTAAAAATCATTTTAGTTTTCCTCCTAGGAAACTATACTTATGTACAAATCTTTGTGGGCTGTTTATTCAGTTCACAATTTAGTCACAGGCAATTTGGAATCCTGGGTAAGATCATCACCAGACACATGGAGGTGGTAATATTGTGTTTGACAGTGCCAATAACACCAAGCCAGTAGCACAACAACTGTCTCTATTTGCCATACCTTGCTGTAATCAAGTTTGTCACCACAGTTAAAATCAGCCTGTTTAGTAATTGTGTTCACTTCATCCCAAGTCATTTTATCGCCTCTCTGCAATAAAAAAGCCAAACCAATCATTCTTATCCTGTAGCATAGTTTTACCTTCTCAATTCCAAAAATGTCTACTAAAGATGCATAATTGAGTTTCTACTGCTACTTACTGTTGTAAGGATTTTATAGAGTTCACCATGTAAGATATATCCAGTCTTATCTGTGTCTATTTTTCCAAATGCTTCGAGCAGCTCAGTTTTTGTAACTGGCTTTTCTTGTTTTAAAATAGCACAAAAATCATCAAAATTCAGTGCAGTTGTTTGTGAAGTCCAATATTTATTAATGGTCTTCTGAGATGGATTTCTTCCAGCCTGTTGAAGTACTGAACAATAAAACACAATATTAACTATATATTCAAGATGTCAGTAAAGGAGTTTTCTCAAAACATCCTTGAATCACTTTCTATGTTCAGACTTTTTTTTAAAGCCAAATCACACCAAGGGAAAAGTGGGTCTAAAGGACAGTTTTGGTTGTAGTCTCAATCAAAATATCCACAAACTCAAAGACAAGTCTTCTCAAGTGACAAGCAGACAATTCAGTCTATATCCCATGTCCTAATATCAAGAGCACACTATTTGTAAACCTGCACATTATTAGATCCTGTTTCTATTAAAATTGATAGCAATCTTACCACTTAGTTTGCCAAAAACTGAGATCTAGTGTAGAATTTATCTTAAACAATATTTTATGTCACATCTACACGTTTGAACTTATCAATTCAAATTACACAACATGAAAGGAAAAATGATACCAGTGGATACACATTAAAGCCACCAACCAATCCCCCCACACAACCAGTGCCTTGGATCTCACACCTGGCATTCTTCAACATTAACTTGCTGGATTTAGTTTGCCTCTTCAAAGTCTTTACTGAAAACATCCTTTCATCAGTTCTCAGTGTGATGAAGGTGTGATGTTAAATTGAAATTAAACCCAAATGAACAGTCTGTGTGAATTCAGAGGGATGCCTCTATATCTTGCCATATAACCAAGTCTTTTAGGGAAGCACAAGAGATCCTTCATCTCCACCTGGGCTGACATTTGATTTTGAGCCAGCTAAGCACTGCCCAGGACCATCTGTGAAATGAGGTGGTGGCATCATTACAATGCTTGGTGGGCAACTGTGTCACCATCAAAACAAACAAACAAAACCAGACACCTTTGTTGCTAATCTGCAGCTGAATGCCAAGGACTAAATAAAGATTCCTGCCCTGTCACCTCTGCAGGCAGAGCCAGGAGGACACAGCACAGTTAATATCTTTATCTGTGCCACGCTTGGGCACAGAGCAATTGTTTGGACATTGCTTTGTCAAGGTCAGCCAAGGAAGGGCAGTTACTCTGTGTGGTTGTTTCTGTGGATAGCAGAGTTCCCTGGAATGTCAGCACAGCACAGTATTTACCTACATTTAACAGATTATCCTTTAAATGTACAACTCTGTGTTTTCTTATATCCAGGGAGATCAGCACCTGCCATACCCTACCTGCCTCCCAAGTCTGTATTTGTGAGAATTCAATTTCCCTGCACCTTTTATTTATATTTCTTTATCGACTGATTCTGCTAAACAACCTCAGTATTATTACAACTCTCAGGAAATGAAGCTACTTGTGAATAAGCAAAACTCCTAGCAGTAAAATGTCACAGGGCCAATCTTTAGGTGAATACTTCACAGTTCAGAATATCAGCCAAACACCAAGTAGCAAGAGATGTCTAAACATCAGCACATTTGAGAAATGCCAGAATTAAGATACAATATAATTCTATAATTCTCAATGCTTACAAATTCTAAAACAAGTTTTTAGATATTTTTGAAAAGCCTGGGAGCCTGAGCAACTAATTGTCCTCTCAAAGTTAACCTTGAAACCAAAATGCCCAAACACTTGCTATGGAGCCAAATGGCACATGGATAGAGATGAAAGCCAAAGCATATATTAAAGAGATGACATTTGTTCACACCACCCCTATCCTAAAATCCAGATTATCCTAAACTATCATTAGGATGTTATAAAGACACTTTTATTACAGCTGAGGAAGCCTGGAGAGCACTAAGTCACATGCTGTAGGAATGTGCCTGCTGATGGGTAGGATTTCATGTACTGCTGTAGGGAAAGAAGCTCCAATCAGTGTAACACAGACGTACAGACTCTACCAACACCTTTATTCAGTGCAGCTGAAGCAGCCAGACAGATTTCTTTCCTGTTGTACTGCTGACAGGAACTACTTCGACACAAACACAGTCTGGATTAAAAGATGAAAACTTTTTATTTCATTCTATGGAAGCATTCTAACTCAGTAGGAGTTGAGATATGGAGTAAGAATTCCTGTGGAACACCAGTCATAGCAATTTCCTGTGCCAGGGCAATTGTCCAACCTAAACTGAACTGAGACCACTCATACTGGTGATTTACAGAGAAAAAGCTCTGTCTGATATTCCCACTTCCATGAGTCATCCAACACCCAGCAACAAAGATTAAAGATTTGAGGAAAGCGAAAAACTTTGAAAAATCACTGTGTGATATTTTATAATAGGAAAATGTCTTCAAAGATATTGAAATCTGAACCTTATCCAAAACTACTGTGATTTCCTTAAAACAATTCCTGAGTCTATGCACTGGGACACTCTCAGTGCTGAGCTGCTCATACACCACCCACTGTCCCCATCACACACAACAGGTACAGGGCAAAGGATCAAATCATTACCCAGGCTGAGCTGTTCTCTTGATTTGATATTTTCTAAGCTGCTTTTCAGAACAGTCAGATAAGCTGCTCTGCAGTTCATGTAGAAGTTTGCTTCTTCTGTATGGTGGGACTTCTTCCCTTGGGAATTTTCTGAGTGTGTGGCTTTCTGAATGGAGAGGGAAGTGTTATTCCTGGGACTGCTGGCCATCCTAGGAAGGATACAGCTACAGTTAGAATTTGTTACCATTTCCCTGCTTAATAATGGCTCTGTTTGTCCTGTGAAACACAGACTGGCACCAATTATCCTAACATTTAGGTCATATCCTTCCCATTCCCTAAACCTGGGATGGGAATAACTACCTACACTTGTAGGTAGCACCATGAAAGCCACAAAAAAAATAGCTTGAGCTCTACTTATTACTCACAATTTATTCTTCATTGGCAGTAAAAAAGTTCAATTTTATGGTATTTTATTTTAATTTCAGACAATTGACATTACAATTATATATAGTATATATTATATAATACAAATATTATATAGTCATGCTTTTTGAAAGCATAAACCCATATTTTCATGTTATCTAAACAAGCCATTACTATCCATGTTTTCTCTTTTTGCAGCTGTAACTCAATAAAACATGTGGATAATGGTAAAACTGGTCAGAATTGTCACCCTTAGTCTTTCAAACATACCAAGTCAAGCACACAACTCTACTCCTAAGAGTTATCTAAATATAAATAATAAAAACAGATGTGCATAAAACTTTGAGCAACTTAGACCATATAATTGTAAATGAATGGGGAAAAAAAAATCATGAAACTCAGTTTTTTCTCAATTATTAAAACAATTCCAAGCAGTAACTGATGCTGTTTGCTCACCAATGGCCAGTAAACTGTAACAGCAGCTTTCTGCTTTTTCCAAGGGTGATTAAGGTTTTTAGGAGGCCACCACAGAGGGCCACTAAATCCTGTTGTGCTGTTGCTCTAACAGCCTCTCGTATTATTTTACCCAATGTTGACTTCAGAAAATATATTCCAGTGTAATAAATGGAATATCTCAAGTTCAGCAACAAGACAATGACAGCAGAGGGTCCCCTCCAGGACTCATTGGATTTTGACTCGGGAGGCCTAAATCACTTGCACCTTGGTGAGTTATACAGGTCTTTTACACTTGGGAAAGGAAGATAATAATCTCTTCTCGTGGATGAAGTACCCTATTTGTAATACCCAGCCTGCCTGCCTGACACTTTAATATTACACAGGCACTAGAAAGACCCCACAGGGACCCCCTGCCACAGTCTGGCTGCTGCAAACGGGTATCACTATAATAAAGCACCAGTGTTACACACACAGAATGGAACTGGGGGGAAAGTCAAGGAGGAAAAGAAGAATAAATGTTAATTTTCCAGTAACTAGTTTGTAAAATGTGAACTATCGTTTGTGCTCCTTGGACTTCCCATGGCTGAGATATTTCCTGTGTGGGCCACAGTTCTGCCAAGAAGTGCTGGCAATCCACTGAGGGAAATCCAGGGAGCAATGGCTCAGTGACAGCACTGCCAGCAGCCCCATAGCTTGGGCTGGGACATTTTTACTGGATAAATGACACTTTAGACAAAATACATGGAGAGGAGCAATCCAGGCCAGGCTTTTAAATGGGGAGAGAGTAGGTTTACATGGGATATTGGGATGAAATTTTTCCCTGTGAGGATGGTGAGACCCTGGCACAGGTTGCCCAATCCCTGGAAGTGTCCAAGGCCAGGCTGGACAGGGCTTGGAGCAACATGGGATAGTGGAATGTGTCCCTGCCCATGGCAGAGGGTGGAATTGGATGGGTTTTACAGTCTCTCCCAACCCAAACCAGTCTGTGATTCTATGGACCAGGAGGGTAACACAAGAACTATAACTTTCAATTTTTGGTGGTATAATTCTAACAGATAGAAAACATCTTCCAAAGAGGAATTAAGTCACTGAATCACAGAATTATAGAATCACTGAGGTTGGAAAAGCCCTTCCAGCCCATCAAGTGCAGCCTGTGCCTGATCCCCACCTTGTCACCCAGCCCAGAGCACTGAGTGCCACATCCAGTCCTTCCTTGGGCACCTCCAGGGATGGGGACTCCACCACCTAGGCAGCCCCTTCCAGTGCCTGAACACCCTTTATGTGTAGAAATTATTCCAAACATCCAAAGTCAGATCCCTCACAACAACACTGACCTTCAGCACGGAAGCTCATCCACAGAGCACGCACAGCTGCACAGGGAAGCTTCGCCCTGCTCCGGCCTCGCCCACCTGAAACGAGGAAACTTTTACCTCCTGGATCTCGTCACCTCCCTCACCGGTGGGCGCAGCCGCTTTCAAGGGCTAAATTTACCACCCACCGCAGAAACCATTACAATCCCCTTCCCCCAGAGCGTCTGAGGGGAACCAACAACCCTCCCTCCCTCCGCCCCTCCCCAGGCCGCCCGAGGGGACCCTGAGGTGCGTTTGGCCGCCCCAAACCTCCCGCCTGTAGCTCCCCAGCCCCGGCCTGGCTCGTACCGCACACGGCGTGGCCCGAGGAGCCCAACCCGGCCCGGTCTGGGCCCCGCAGCCCCGAGGGGCTCCCCCGTCCGCTCCGGCCCGGCCCGACCCGCCCTCAGCGCCGTTTCCAGCCGGCGGCGTTTGGCGGGAGCACGGCGGGAGCTGCGAGGAGGCGGCGGGAGCGGCGGCGGGATGTCGTGGGTATCGAGGGGCGAGCGGAGCCTTTCTGCTCCCCTTTCTTCCCTTTTCCCTCTGTTCCCCTCTCCCCTTTCCCTCTGTTGCCCTCCCCTCCCCGCGGCGGGGCGGCTCCCGAGGGTAGGAAGCCGTGAGGGGAGCGCAGCTCTTGCCGCGCGGCGGCTCCCGAGCCCCTTCCCTGAGGGGGAAAGTGCACCGAGGGTCGTCCTGGAGAGGGGAGGAGCGGCCGGGGAGAGGGCGGGATTTGTTTACAGAGGAAAACAGGGACCGGGAAATGCTTTCGATGGTGATTCCCCTGGTGGGATTGGGTGGGTGATGTTGCTGTGGCTGATACTCTCTGTATCTCTGTAATACTCTCTGTATTTCTGAAGGGGTCTGGGGGCGACTACTTCCAGTGGTGCCCAGCGACAGGACAAGGAGCAACGGCCTTAAACTAAAACCCAAAGAGTTTCACCTCAACACGAGGAAGAACTTCACACTGAGGGTGGCAGAGCACAGGAACAGTTGCCCAGGCAGTTTGTGGAGTCTCCCTCTCTGGAGACATTCCAAACTCCCCTGGACTCGTTCCTCTGTCACTTGCTCCAGGTGACTGTGCCCTGGCAGGGGGTTGGACTGAATGATCTCCAGAGGTCCTTTCCTATCCCAGCTATTCTGTGATTCCATGTATCTGCACACCCCATGGATAAAACACGTGGGCCTGTGTAGGAGAGAGTGGGAGAGGGGCAGGATAAAGGATCACAGGATGGGTCAAGTTGGAAGGGACTACAGAGGGTCATCTGGTCCAACAGATGCTCCAGCAGAGTCAAAGAAAGAGCTTCTTCCCAGGATTGTGCTCAGACAGTTCCAGAATATCCCCACTGAGGGAAACTCTGGGCAATCCCAGTGCTCAGTCACTGCACAAGAAAGAGCTTCTTCCACATGTTCAAGTGGAATTTCCTGGGCATCAATTTGTTCCCGTTGCTTCTTGTCCCGTTGCTGGGCACCCCAAGCAGAGCCTGGTCCATCCTCTGATCCCTCCCTTGAAGGGATTAGCAAAAAGCAGGTTTTAATAGGAATTTGTGGAAGTGTGAGTTTAACAGAGTTCAGTGGCAAGGTTCACTCTATTACTACATAAATGAAGCACACACAGGCAAATAGGATCAGAATCCAGTTAGGACAATTTACGTGGAGACTGGGGATGTAGAAGGGTCAGGGGTGCAAAGGATTTGGATACACAAGATAGAGGTGCAAAAGGTGTTGCCAACTTCAACAGCAGGAAGGTGAGGCCATAAGATCCATGATGCCTCTATATAGGCTTGGGATATTATCCCAGTTTATAATTCCTTATGGATTTCAAAGGTAAGTGTTAGAGCAACCAGAGGTTCCAACCTCTGCCAGACCTGACCATGGAATCTGCAGTAGTCACGGTAGCATACAAAGGAAATACAAAGGAAACGATAAACCAAACAAACTTTGATTACTTTTTTCTTGTTTAAGTCGTCTTCTCACTGGTCATACACTGAGTTTTGCCATCATTTAAGCTGAACATACGAAATTATAGGATTTTTTTCCTGCTTTTCCAATTGAAAAGACATTTTCACTGGCATATTTGAGGATGGAGCAATATGTAAATAACAGAGAGGTGCTTTCTTTTTTTCTCCAATAAAAGTAGAACCTTAGGAGGAAGCAAACTGAAATGACCTCAAAATGCACTACAATACCCTCTAGGGCATTTTTAATGAAATAATACAATCAAATCCCTGGATTCTCTATGGGTTTTTTGGGCATTAACCTTGGACGTGGCTGTTGCTCTTGCATTCATTCATAAATTATAAAGAAGAGGAAGTGAAATTCTTTAACCTGATAAATATGGGCAAAATAATCAATGCAAGTTGGACAGCTGGCTGGAAACACGTGCCATCATACTCTGCATGATCAAGAAAATAAATTAAGTCTTGTCAGGCTACAATTCAAGGGCAGATAACTCAGATTGAGTTGTTAAATACTGTCACCTGATGTACCTCATCTTTCTGTCTCCCTTTCTTGTTCACAGTCTGACATTTGGTTCTGCACTGGAGCCAAAGTGAGGCTTTTCCAGCCATATAAAAAAGATAAACCAAACTAAAACTGCTGCTCTTTGTGTTGTTCCCTAAAATACTGCAGGAATTTTGTTTGCGTGTATTGGTTGTTCATCTTTTGGAAGACCTGAGGGAAGACAGTTTGGCCAAGACGATTTTCATGTTGGGTGTGGGGATGAATCTTGTTTCAGGGTCCAAGGCAGGGAGCACAGATTTTAAATGATTTTGATGTAACTTCCCAGATTGTGGCATTGGAGAGACAAACATTAAAAACACACCCACAAGCAAACGAGGCTGCTACGTAGGATGGATTGGGAAACACAAGGAGAGGTTGACTAAAGCTAAAATTGTGTCTTCCAATGGAATATTCCAGCTCTTTCCAATGCTGAAGTGCTTAGAATGAGGCTCCATCTTTGCCCCCATGACTTGGGGAGTTTGCAGGGGTTGTGGAGGCCAGCAGAGAGAAATTTGAGCTGCTCTGTTCCTGTCCACAATATTTGACAGACTCCAAAGAATGTACCTTTGATCAGTCCACAACATTCCCCCTAAGAATTTTTTCTCAATGTTTATAACTTAATGGGATTTTCATGTAGTTTCTCATTTCATTTCATCCTACAGCTGTGCTGAGTCCAGATCCTGCTTTTCACTTTGGCTTTCAGTCATGAAAACTTCCATCATCACATACCTTGGTACAACATGCAAATGCACTGGCCCCCAGAGCATCCTCTCTTTTAATAAATAGGATATTTCCCTGCTGCCACGGGCTAGAAGGTGGAATGGAGTAAGGATTCCTTCAATATGGGGTTCTCTTTAAAAAAAAAATACATTGTAAAGAATCCCATCAAACTGTTACAGCTTTCACTGCCCCTTGGCCAGAATTTCACAGGCTTTTTTTAATTTTAATGTTACCTGTTCATTTGGCTTTTGTAAGACAGAACATTCTCTTCCCCTTGTTGTAATGGAAATGGTTGTGAAACAGTTTTCATATAAGACCCTTACCTGAGTTATATATCAAAGATGTGCTTCCATTTCTGTTGTCTTTAATTTATAGGTTGGGAATAGCAACATTTAAAAAGGGTATGTTTGGAATGAGGTCATCTTAATTCCTTACAAGGCAAAACATTCTTTTCCAAGATGAAAACTGAACCAAGTTCTTGAAATATGATGTATATTGCAAATCCTGTTTAATTCAATATAATATATACATTTCCTGGGCACTGCTCTTACACGGATTTTTTTTGGTTCCTTGTTGTTTTATGTCGTGGTTTAGACCAAGATTTAGGAACGTGCTTAAAAACTTTCAGTTGTCTGTGGGAAAAATAGTCTTAATTTATGTTGACCTTTCTTTCCTTGGAGCATTTAGCCTGCATTCAATAAAATTTTGATGACTGCTCTTTAGCAGACAGCTGTACCATATAAAGTATTATAAATATTCAGCTTTCCCCTTCCAGTGTTGCCATTAACAGCTGGGCATCCAGTTCAGCAGAGCAGATTTTGCAGAGAGAGCTTGGCATGTTCCTGAATCAGGAGAAGGAAGAAAGGAAGCAAATAGTTTCTTATGGTTTGGGGACCTGTAAAGACATAGAGCATCTGTTCCCCTGTTAAGTCATAGTCTGGCAGCACTGAATCATGTTAAGAGCTAAAATGATGGGAAAAACTACTTTTTTCACCTTGGCTGTACCTGTGTTTTGAATGGCTTTGTGCATTATTTCAGCTAATGGCAAAATCCTTTCAGCCCTTGCTCACAAGGTATGTAAAAGAAAAGGCTTTTGTGGGTTTTTTGGTGTTGATGTCTTGGGGAAAAAGCAAATATTCGGTGTGATTTCACTTTAGTGTCTTCATTGTCCCCAGTACAAAATGGGGAATCAGGTTTTCTTGTGCAAACACTTTATCCTTCTAAACAAACAACGTTCTTGGTGCACAGTATTTTAATCAGTTAATAGATTTGCTTTGTTTAGATGACATTTGTTTTCATGTGTAAATGTGAAACACAACAAAGGAAACTGTCTTTAAAAATATCAATTATAGATGTTACTAAAAATAATCTTTGTGTCTAGATGACCATAAAACTTGTCCATGTTTTTCTCTTGCAGAGTTAAGAGAGCATTAAAGTTGGACAGTGTCAAAAAAGACGATGTAAGTATTTTTTGGTGTGTGGAACCATTTGTTTTTACATATATATATGTTTGTATTTATGTGTGTGTTTCTGTAGATGTGTATATATATTTATATGTGTATGTATCTGTGTGCAAAAATTATGTGTATATGAACATGCTGTTTCGTTAGAGCTGCATTTATATTGTTACAGATTGGCTGTTGTCTGGGAAAATCCTAAGGCACAAAATTACTGCTGTCAAATATTATAATATAAAATTGATAGTATTTCATTTGTCACAGAACTGCCTGGTGTTAAGTAATGTACATCTGCATGAATCACTTGAAAAATATGCACATTGTTATTGCCATCACTATTTACCCAAGAGCTGAATGAGTTAAGATCCTTGTTGAAATAATTTATTAAAAATTAGCTCCATTATCCTGGGGAGCAAATGCTCTGCCCTGTAATTGTACGTGGAATAATATAGAATTATGGCAATGCTGGAATCTGCATATCACAAACTGCAAAATTGAAATGAAAACATTAAAGGCATTTTCATGGCAGGGCTGTAATTACCTCCCTCAGCTAATCTGGCAGAATGAAACAATAAAGTGCAAACACTGCCATAAATTTCACCACAGTTATCACAATGCAAATAAAATTGTACTGGTGCTATTATTTTTTGTAAATGCAGCTCCAGCATCCTCCCAGTCCCAGCATGGTGGGACATATGTCAGTTTATTATCTCTTCTGCCACGGTGGGTGTTGCTGTAGAGGATTTTGGGAGGATGGCAGGCTTTAAAGGAAGGAAAATTTGGGAAAAGTACAGAGAGAAATAACTGACCAGCAAATGAGCTCGCAGGAAATCTCCACCTCTGTGTCTTTGTGAGGAGATTTGCTCCGGTGCAGCACATATTTGGAGGACTCACTGATGTTTAGCAAGGTAGAAATTCACAATTTTAAAAATTTTTCTAGATTTTTTTTTTTAAATTTAAACAAAGGTGGCAAAATACCGCAGTGGCACTAAAAAAAATCATTAGCAATTTAATTAGCAGCTTAGTGTACCATTACCCAACTTGTTCTGCTCCCAGTGCAGCTGTGACTGTCATTTTACATCTGTTTCTTGGGCTGTGGTAATGTTTTTGTAGGTGAGTGGTCCAGCTGATATTCCATGGAATTCTTTTTCTGCCTTAAAGCAGACGAGCTGAAAGGAGTTATTTGATGGTTACCTGCATTCAGGTTCTTGTGCAGCAAAAAGCTTAACAAAAGCACATCCGAGAGATCAAAACTGTCAGTGGGAGCTCAGTGATGTGGCTTTACACTGATCTTTAGTTCATACAGTGCCTCTAATGACCTGTGAGAGATTTAAAGTGTGCCAGAATTAAATAACTTTATAGAAGGTAGGAGGGAACATAAAGTAGCAAACACACATTATTTGATTGAAGTTTCTGGGTCCTCTTTGCTGTTTCTCCAGCTCATTCCCTATTTTTCAGGAGTCCCTCATTCCACCTCCTGGTCAAAATACCTATGAACTAAAGATCAGAAATGAGTATTTTTAGATTTTTGGAGTGTTTGCATCATATCATTAAAAATTTGCATAACTGGACTAAAACTCCTCTTCCTGGAGGAGAAATTCTTACTGCCAAATAAATCCTGTCCTTGAAAGAACAACAGTAACTTTCTCCAGGGAGTTGCTCAGATGTGGATATGCTTATCCATGTCCAGAGGTGGCTGCTGTTCAAGCAGGAAAAATACCCTGAAACTGTGAGCAGACTGGAGATTTGCTGATAGGTAGGTGCCTAAATTGGTATCATATTTAATATTTAAATTAATATTTCATTTAAAGATCATTTGAAACATTTCTTCAGCCTGCTTGAATGTGGCAAAACAGCAGCAACACACTGAGGATTTCCCTCAGGTGTTGTGTCAGTGCTGATAGACAAGAGCATAAATGGCTGATGTGAAATTATTTAGGGTATTTGAGACTAAACCAAGACAGAGGTGAGTGGGCAGCAAATTAAACATTTTAAAATATGATGTAAGTCATATTACTAATGACCAATGCCAGCACTGCCATTAGATATCTTGAAATCCTAAGCCAGACACAAAATTTGGGGTTTAAGGAACTTACTTTGGATTTTTTAATTTAACATTTATGTAGAAAGTCACTAGGAATAACTATCTTTTGGTACAATTAAAATCTAAAAATAGTTGCTTATAGTTCTTATGTGTCTTAAATTCTCAGTACTGTAGGAAAAATAATGCCAGGTTTAGGCTGCTCTAAAAAAACCCAAACCAACCAACCAGGTGATACTGAAATCTCTGGAAAATAGACTTTTTCTTTATGGAAAAAGGAGCTTTTATTTTTTTAGAGTAAAACTAATATTAGTGAGGAGGGGGAACGATAGAGCAGCCTGGTGGGCACAAGGTCAACCCACCACAACATACAACATGGGCTTCCAATTTCTGGGAGTACATAAAGTTAGGAATTATTGAGGAGAACCTCTTGCCAGAGGTAAATGTTCAGAGAGATTTTATCAATATTAATGGAGGTGTTTTTTTTGTATTTTGCTGCCTTTCAGCCATCTGATGCAACACCTCAGAAGGTCAAAAAGAAGAATCTGAATTCTTACTCCCCAACAACAGGAACATGCCAGATAAGTCCATTTTCATCCCCTGTGAGCCACAATGAACAAAATCCCAAGAACCCCCCAGCAAAAGGTTAGCTGAACATTCCCTCTTTCTTAATACAACATTTTCCTGGATTTAGTAACTTGTCTCTCATGTGCTGTTTGTTTCCTTTTTTAACTTAAAAATTTTTAATCTCTTTTGGAAAAGCTGATGTTGACTTTTAAGGCTTGAGTCTTTTCAGCCTAAACCTTCGGGGTGTTTATGAAACAACTTGTTTATGAGACAACCTTTGCTTTCTGTTGCTCAGTGTTAAAATGTTTGGCTTTGACTCAGTAAAGAAACCTCCACACTGGCATTTTTTGTCAATAATTCCATTAATGCCCCTGGTTTGGTGTGTTAGCAAAGTCCTTTTTTATTTGTGTATTTTTTGACAATTATTTTTCATGGTAAGGCACTTCAAGGAGATTTTTAATGAACATAACACTGAATATCATTAGGTCTCAGAAATACATAATTATTTTTATAATTATATTATTTCTGGTTCCCTGTAGGATTTACATGCACTTAGTTGCACAGTCACAGTTTTTGGTGGAAACTTTGAGTGCTCAAGAAGTGGATTTTCAGTGGCCTGATGTGCTTTTGTGGCTCTGTAGGTTGTGGGGGTGATCTCTTTATGTGTCAAGGAACCACAGGGAAAAAGTGGTTGTGTGTCTCAATCAGTTGTGGAAACCTCATTTATTGAAAGGACCTATATTTTAGAACAGTCTTGCTCCCACAGAGTTTAAGATATATCAGCTGATATGTGTTTTATTTCGTGGCCTTTTAGGAACTGTGTTGGCATTTGCAATGCAAGGCCTGGATTATGTACTTCCAGGTCTGGGGTGGAGGGAGTAATCCTCTCTCTTTGCCACAGGGCCTGTCCTGTGAGCAATTCCTCCTCTCAAAATAAGTGGCTTCTTCTTGATTCCTAAAAAGATGGTTATTTGGGATGCTGGGCATATCCACACTCCCATGTCCTTCATGTCCCAAAATCTTCAGACACATTTAATCAGCCCTTTGGGTACTGACCCCTGCATTCCTAAAAGACTAAACAGTTTCTCTTTGGGACTATTTTCCTCTAAAAAAAAAGTTGCATTAAAGCTGTGAAGTGTTTCCACAAACTCCTCGTTATGTGTTGAATTTTCTTCTTGGAATCCAAACCCACTGGCTTCCAAGTCTCTTCTTGCTTTGAGAGGTAACTCTTCAGTGAGCAGCTTCCTGTCTCTGTTTATTAGGGAACTTATGTCCTTGGCATCTAAATTTATCTGCTCTGTTCTCCTACAGAGAGAAAAGTATTTTCAAAGATTTCCCAGGTCAGATTTCTCTGTCAGTCTCTGCTTTCAGCAGCAGAAAGGAAATTTCGTGTTTGAATGCTTTAACTTCTGTATCAGGATTTGATGGTTCTTGGTGCTAAATATGAATCTCTTCATCCTGTACAAAGAAACCTTCCCATGAGCAGAGTTGCCAGTAGTTGTTCTCCTCACCTTTGCAAAAGCTTTTAAAGTTGTATACAATGGCAGCAGTTAAAATTAAAAATCTGTAGCTCTTCAGGTATGTTCTCTTGAATATCCTGAAGTTGGTCATTACCTGCTTTAATGAACATTTTCATGACAACACACAAATGTTAAAATTACTACAACTTTTAGAACTTTCCCAGCCTCTCTGCACTTGAATTACATGCCTTATCTCTTAGGTGAAAGTAGAAAGGGGGCGAAATGTCTTTGATTAAAATGTATATTAGGATGTCAGTGGCAAAGGTGAACATGTATTTCCATCCTGGAATTAAGGATGGACATAGGGGAACATTCCTTTTGCCTATAAAAAGCCTGATCACATGAGCAGAGCTGACATTTAGATGGATAATTACTCAGTAATGTAGCTCTAACCAGCTCTCCTGTTCCTGTGTTCATATAGGTACAAAATGGTGTTATATAATTATTAAATCACAGGTTTCAGGGTGTCCTTTTAAAACCACAATTTCTGTTCTCCTTCTAAAAAAACCCACTGTTATTTTAAGAGCTGTGGTGCTTTAATAGATTCTGGATATCACCTTTGAGGTGTTACACTGTAATCAGAGTTCTATTTTTCTGTGACCAAGGTGTAAGAAAACAACAGAACAAAAATTATTACAAAAACAACAGAACAAAAATTATTACAAAATTAGGTTCAAGTTCTATTGATTGCTTAGATTTAAAATTAAATCTTTGGGGGTCTTAACCTTCAGCTGCTTAAACCTGTATAGCATTTTGTCATTCTGAGATAGTTCTAAATGTTTTACAAAATATTAAAATTAAAAGTTAATTCATCCTTGAGTGCTGATACTTGTGTGTAATAATTTAGATTTAATAAGAAATTGAAGTGTTTAATGCTTAGTGTGGCCTCCCTTTTTTAATCTGATGTCAGGAAGGAGATTTATTACAGAGAGATGTGAAAAGCACCTCATTCCACAGGGTAGGATCTGGGATTGCCAGAATTATCCCAACTTCCAGTTATTAATACTCTAGTCCCAAGATTTCCAGGAATATAAAGTGAGTTGATGAGAGCTCAAATTACAGAAGTGTAAATCATAGTGAATTTGATGTGGTTCATTCCAGGGGATCTGTCCTGCTTTCCAAGTGAATTTGGGTTTTTTTTTCTCTTCCTAAAAGATCATTCCAAAATCAAGGTTCATAGTAACACCTTCTTCACGTGCTATGTCTGATGAATATGTCACTTTGGTCTTTGTTGTTTCTTTTCTTCCTTGTGAACTCCGAGGAGGTGGGAGAGAGCAGAGCAATTCCAGCTCTGGATTATCCGGGAGAGGGCAGCCTCCAACAGAGCAGGAGAGGTGAGTGCATCAAATGTGTTCACTTTGTCATGGGGGCAGTGATTTTTATTTAATATTTCACACAGAATTCAATTAATAGCCATTATTTTTAATGCTTCTGCTCGCACAGGATCGGATATTCGAAGGCACTGAATGGTTATAGGTACATTAATGCAGAGTCTTTTACAATTCTGGTCTCTTCTGCCACAATCTT
This sequence comes from Pachyramphus minor, assembly GCA_013397135.1. NCBI lineage: Eukaryota > Metazoa > Chordata > Aves > Passeriformes > Tyrannidae > Pachyramphus > Pachyramphus minor. The sequence continues at coordinate 746,180 of VYXB01004701.1, forward strand.
ATTTTAAGGTATAAATTTCCTGACAAGGATGAACTCTGGGCAATCCCAGTCAGTAAAGCACTTCAGTAGATGTTTCAGGTGAGATGTCTGATGTTTTCCTAGACAGGCATCATTCAACTAAATGTCAGCTTTGAAGTTGTAGCTCCTCCTTTTGAACTCTCAATTTGTTTGTTGGGCTTTTTCTTGTAATGGATTATTATTTTCTTTTCCCATGTGGAAATGTAATTCCCTACATTTCCATACTGTAGCCCTGTTCCTAAATTTGAGGGGTTTTTATAAGGATAATTCTCCCTTCTGTGAGAGGAAACAGTAAATAGATTATTTGATTTGTATGTTTACATGGTTCAAAGAGAAAAATACCCTAAACTGTCAAGGCAGGAATTTTTTTAATGTGCAAATCCTGAAGAAAATCCTCTCATACTGCTGAACCTGAGTTCCTATCCTTAAAATTAGGATATATGGATTTTGGTGTTCCTATCCTTAAAATTAGGGTGTAAGGATTTTTGGTGGCTGGGATATGAATCCCAACCAAGGGCAGGTTGGTTTTGGTGCTACAAGACACTGAGCTGGATCCGTCCTGATTACATTGGGAAGAAACTCTGGGAAACATTGCAAACGTGGAATTTCAGTGAGCGGTGATGAGAGTAACTGGAATTGTTTTACCTTTTCTGGATCCAGGTTCCTGAAGCTGCAGTCCCAAGTGAGAAGTTCATTGCCCAGAATTCTGAAAATAAGAGCAAATCTCACAAGCCTCCAGGTCTGCTTTACACTGATATATTTTTTATCTGCTTTTAATATAGGATTTTAAATAAAAATTAAAATTGTATAGGCAGCATTTAAATTTTAAGGAATAGGGAAGCCAATAAAAGACTTGAAACCTGGCAGGTTTGACTTGAAAATCCAGAAAATGCAAAAAAACTCTGAACTTAGAAAAATTTTTTAAACTAGAAGAGTTGCTTTTCCAAGTCCACCATTTTTATTTTGTATCACTCCTCATTTTGTTCACAAATAAGAACATATGTAGTTCTCAACTGTTACTTGTAACTTGAAATATGAATTATTACTACATAGATTTTTGTGCCCTTAAAAATGAAATATCCCTTTGTGATGAAGTAATTGTACTGTTTCATTTACCACTGATTGTCATCATTTAATAGTTTGTTTAATACCTGTTAAAATGCAAATCACTCTTCTATTTTATTGCCATTTTGTTTCATTTTGAATAAATGTAGCAGAAGGTTCACTGCTGTATATCAATAGCTGAGAAATAATTCAGTGTACTCAGAGTACTGTAGGGATTTATTTTATGTGATCTGACAAGGTTTTATTTACCAAAACAAAAAGAGTGATACTAACTTCAAATATTTATTTATTTGTTCGAATTTATTTGAAATATTTTAATTGAAATGTTTATTTGTTTTCCAAAAGTTCGTTCTTTCGGGTGTTTTTGATAAGTTGTAGACAACTAGTAGATAGTTTGGGAATGGGATTTACCAGTGTCTTTAATTGTTGTATTCCAGGCTTTGGAGGGCAGCAGAGAGCTGGAAAATATCCTCGGTGTCTCAGACTCCTCTCGTGCCCTGAGTGCTGAAGTGCAGAAAACCCAAAAACTGCGTAAGGATTTATTTACCTATTTATCCCCTTTCTAACCATTGAACAAGGATCACTCCAGATGGTTCCCGGTGTTTTAATGGAGTGTCACATCCCAGGACTCTGAAAGAAAATGCACTTTAAGTGTCCTCGTGCGTCCAACAGGGACATAAAAGCCAGGCAGCCCCATGTCCTGCTCTTCCAACTCTATGGGGAGGGAAAACTTGGAAGAGCAACACCTTTTCTCATGTAAATAGTTAGATACTTAGTGGGTGCTTAGCTGGGAATTAGGATAAACGTTTGCACTTGGATTACTTTGCCTTTCTTCTCTCCTTCTGAGGAAGTTGGTTTGTTTGTTTGCCTGGCAGGAGGATTAGGCTGAATATAAATTTCCAGGCTTTAAAAATCGCTATTCATGTGGCTTTCAATGATGGACATTCCAGATGCTTATTGTGTTGGGATAAGGGCACTTCCCAGATGGCACATCAGTAATACTTTGCCAAAGGAACCCGGAAAGCTGAAGTTTTTCACTTACATGTGTCCATTTTTAGGAAACTCTTTATCCATCCTCCAAGTCAGAAGTTCTGAAGTTCATTCCTCCTGCTCTTCCCAACCAGAAGGGATGGGGAAATAGTCTAATGGAAAAAAAAATATAGATATTTACAGGAAAAAAACTTGGATTCCAGGGATAAGAAATCAGGGTCTCCTTTTCCAGGTAATTTACATTGTTCTTGGACACTTGTCATGCCAACCTCATATAGTTTCCAGCTGAGCAGGGAATATGAGCAATACCTGGATACAGCCAGTCCCTGTGTCCACTCTCCAGACAAACATGCAAAGGTGATAAACAGGTTCTTAACCTGCAGCAAAAGTGGTATTTTGCTGATAGACATCGTTCTGTACCTGCCTGGTTGCTCTGTTTGCTGCCAGGTGTAAAAACACTGGAACCAGCTCTAGGGAAGCAAAACCTGGAACTGCTCTGTTTGCAGTTGGAAGCAGGTGGACAGTGAAGCCACTGGTGCTAGGGAATTTTTCTTCCCAGAGCACTGGAATGTATGCACACAATTCCAGCAGCTGCTGTTGTTTAAATTACCATTTCTTTCCTGAGTTGTATTCCAAACCTTTTCCTTTTGCATGTGTATACACTGCACTGTTCCCACTGTAATGCCAGAGCCTTTCTTATACAGAAGGAAGTTCCCTGGAAATAATCTGTGTTCCCATTCCCTGCTCTGGATAGAGCAGCCCAACTGGTGACATTCCCCATCATGTCCACTCTTTCTGGCAGCTCCTTGGGAAAGAATCCTCTTTTTCCCCATCTCTGAATTAGGGACAAAGCACCATGTCAGGAAAAAATGGGAACAAAATGTGGTATGAGGCTGAAAGCACAACTTGTCAAAATTATCGGAATTTTGAAAACTTTTTGTTAATTTTTTAAAGCACAATTAAATAGGTAAGGGGTTTTTTTTTTCCTTGAGGTGCACTGAAAGTGAAGAAGGCAGCAGAGGGATCATTTCCTTTGAAATCTCTGATTTGGATTTATTTCTTCACTAGTGAGTCAAGCAGAAGAGCTGCAGCTGTTGAAAGCAAACCATGGAAAACTCCCTGCCCCAGGTGAGAAACTCCATGTAACTCCTGTGTAACACGTGTTTGGATTCCTTTCGGTTGATTCCTTCTTAGTTCTTTCCACTTGCAATAAGTTGGGTAACATGGAGTTATGAAAATTATGAGAATCAAATGTGTTTCCCCAGAAAACTTCCACTACACAACTTCAGTGTTTTCTGCTCTTTTCATTGTGTTGGGTGTTTCTCCATGAAACTGTGCAAGGAGAAGAAGCCAGTAATGGTCCACAAACAAGTGCAGTCAGGTCCTGGAGTCTTTGTACGCCTTTTATTGTATCCCAGTTATCCTTGTTCTCCCCCATCCTCCTCCCTCCCACTGCCTTCTCAGCAACAAACAGTCTTGCAGCCCAACCTTTTTCCCCCTGTCCATGTTGGGAGGGATTTACACACTCCAGGGGACTCTGAAATCCCAGCTCCTGAGTTTCTTCATAACTAGTGCTGTGACACTGTTTGAGTTGGTGGCACTGAATACCAGGTGGCCACTTTGGAGCCTTGGCAGGAAGGAAGGGGCACACACAGGATTGAGGTTTTCTTTCACCCACAGTAAAATCAGCAAAAATCACAGTAAAATCAAATCTGGTATTTCTGTTCTCTTCACACATTCTGAAAATAGAGCAAAACCAGAATTAAAAGCAGTGATGGCATCTCTGCTGCTGCTTTTGTTTGGATCTGCTCAGGCCTAAATTCCCTCTCTTAAAGGAAAGCAAATTGCTTTAACTTAGGCTTCCTGGGCTCCAACAGATTATCTCCAAATGTAAAGGAGTGACAACCCTTTGGAAGGAATTTGGCTCATTTGTGCAGTCTGCTCTTTCTGATTTACAGCTCCCTGTGTCCTCCTGTTCCAATGATCCCAGTGATGGGAATGCCATGGGCCAGTGCAGATTTAAACACTCACTGCCTCCTTTGTGCTCTGCTCTTTAATACACATTTCTAGTTCCATCTTTGCTCTAAAAACCAGCCCCTAACACCAAACACACACTCAGTCTTGTTAGAGGAGAAATACTTTAAGAAAGTGGGGTGGAAAATAAAATTCTGAGTTTAAGTTGACCAATTTTGATGTAGTTTCAGTGTCAGTTTTGTTTTAACAAAGAATAAATTCAATTTTGCAGTCTTGAAAATGCAGTGGTAGGAGAGGCAGAGAAGTGTGTGATCAAAGGAAAGCATTTGGAGATGTTTTCCTTTGCCTTTTAGTTTTGGATGTGGTTTTTTCAGAATTATTTTTAATTAGTTATGGCAAGGCTGAGAACTTGACTGTTCAGTGGGTTGGTACCCAGGGAATGTCACATTGTCATCACATGGTGAGGCATGAAATTTATTTACTTTACATAAACAACCTCCTCTTAAAACAACTCCATCCAGAACATTCCTGGCTCAATGGGCAGCCTTGTGTGGAGCTCAGTTTATCATTTGGGGTGACCAGCAGGAAAAAAGGGCAGCATTGTCTGGCCATGACTGGAATTTACAGTAAACAAAATGTTTTGGAATAGAAAGTAAGCAAATTGTAAAACAACTGCCAAGGGATGAAATGGAGTCGGTGTGTCCCGGTCCCAACCGTGCCCTGTGCTGGGAACGGCTGTGTGGGTTGGGCTGTGCGTATTTTAAAGGAAAGTTTAATAAATGGGGAGTTTCCAGGAGTGAGGATAAGATTCCAAACAGGAAAGCTGCTTTGGTTGGTTGTTACAAGCTACACTTATACTTTGCTTCCCAAAACCAGTGACATAAATCATGTCCATGATTCCATCTGCTGTCCACGTGGGAAGCAAGACAGTGTTAGAGCAGATCAAATCTTGCAGTGTGAGGGAAAACTGGTTTTGGGCCACAATGAAATCCAAGATACTTTTCTTTCCATGCGGGTGTTCATCCTGTCCAGCCCAGGGGCAAATACAGTCGCCCCCTGGGTTTAGTTCTAAACATTCCCAACTTCCATCTTGGTTTTAGCACAAGTGACTGACTTGTGCACTCTTGGATCAGTATTGGTGGCTTTCCAAGAGACCAGATCAGGACCAAGTGGGCAGATTTTCACTTCATGCCGCTTGGAGTCACTAATGAAAGCAAAGCTGGAGAGATCAGGGGTGAGGTAAAGTTGAGTTCCCGTTCACCAATCCGGTTTTTTGAAGAGTGGATAAATGGCAAAACATAAATTCCATGGCAGAACTGCAAAGTACAGAAGCCTCCTTAATAAGCAGAGTTCCTTCTCCAACCAGATAAAAAGGTAAAAATACAATATTCCACTATTTATCCCAATTCCTGTCAGTTTGAGTTTGGACTTTGAGTATCCTAGGACCAGACCCCTTGGGTCTGCTCTGCTGGTGGGTTTGAAGGCATTTACAAGTTATTTTTACATCATTCTCACAAAATGTAAAACAAATTTGTTGCTCTTCAGAGTGTGAGGAGGAGCTTTTGGCTGGAAGGATGGGGCAGTTCCAAAGCTGCAGTGATGGAACACCCTGTGCTATGCAGATAAAATATTAAGCCATTACCTGCTGTGGCAGATCCAGAAATGCACGTGAGACGTATGAGTGTGGCACATCCAGAACTGTCACCCTGCATTTCAGATTTGGGTGGCAGCCCCATTTATTCATACATTTCCCACTCATATTTACTCTCTATTTTCCTATTTACCTTTTTAGAGACACAACAGCTATTAATTTTTAATTCTAGTGGATCTAGTTGAGAGTATTAAGCTTAATGAAAAATTCAGAAGAATTGTAGTTCTTCCAACAGCTACATGTAGCAACTCCTACAGGACAATAAATACTGCTTTGTCCCATGAATATAATTATTTTAAATAAAAAAAGAAAAGAAACATTAGTTTGGACTCACTTAGTAGCAATTATATGTTTAAGAGGTGTAAATAACTTGCCATCCAGACATTACAAATATCCAGGTGCTCTGTATGTGCTGATGACAACAAAATTGAAAAGAAAGACTGTAATAATTCTGACTGGTTTTCTCTGCAGAAGATATTGATTATTTGTGTGTGGTGAGAGATTTGGAAAATTCAATTAAAGGAGTTGTGCAAAGGTTTCATAAATTTCCCGGGTACAGCATGTACACAGACATTGCTGCCTATTAAATCAATGCAGCACTTCACAATATATTTTCTTTGAAACATAAAAATAAATAACATTTAAACAGTTCTGCTTACTACAGAAACAAATTTTATTTTCTGTGAAGCATTTAGTCATGTGCTATCACTGACTCATACACATTTGCCAGCTGTAACAAATTTTATAGACGTTTTCTCCAGAGACAGAGCTCATATACTATGAATTTTTAAATGAGCAAATGGTGAAGAAGGGATGTCAGCAATATAAAAATTGATCAGTTAAAAGATAAAAGCATAAGTAAAGAGATTTGTATGGTAGTCTTAATAGGTTTTATTAAATAAAAATACTATAAAAAGACAGTAATGAATAGACTGAAGGTTTTAACTGTGGTTGAGGTGGAGAAAAATTATTCTGGCACATTTAGTAGAAGATTGGTTTTATATCACCCGACAGGTGAACATTTTTTTTCTCTCTGCTTTTTAGATCTGTAAATGTTTTAGAGCAGTCAAACTTGGGGAAGAGTGGCAGGGGAGCTAGGAGGGGGAAGGAAACTTGGGAAGATCCAGCCCTTTCAATGCTCCTATGGGCCGGGAGAGGCCGTGTCGAAGGGCAGTGAGGGCTCTGCCAACCCTCCAGGAGCAGGGTTGGGGTGATGCCAACTCCTGCCTTACCCTGGGAACCCTAAAATTGGAGCTGAGGAGAGGAACAAGCTGGGCCTGCACCAGCCACCACTTCTGCTGCAGCCCAGGTGCATTCTGGTCCCCTCCACATGTCCCTTTTCCGGCTGCTCTGCTCACATCCATCCTCATCCAGGAGTTGTGTGAGTGTTCTCTTTGGGTTTATGTGGTTTAACTCACTCAGAGGCTCAGCACAGAAAGATATCAAGAGAGAGAAGGGGATTTGAGGGGGTTGTCTGTGGTGTTGGGGTTTTTAAGAACAGCTCACTCTGAGGTGAGGCAGAGTTAGATGGGATTTTGGGAAGGAATCCTTGGCTTTGAGGGTGGTGAGGCCCTGGCACAGGTTGCCCAGAGAAGCTGTGGCTGCCCCATCCCTGGAAGTGTCCAAGGCCAGGTTGGACAGGGCTTGGAGCAACCTGGGATAGTGAAAGGTGTCCCTGCCCATAGCAGGGGGTGGGACTGGGTGGGCTTTAATGTCCCTCCCAACCCAAACCATTCTGGAATTCTGTGTTTGAACAAAAACCTGAGTTCGTGATATTTTCTGTGAATCTGGACAGTATTTTTTAGGACAGCTCAGCATGGTGGCTGTGGCATGTTTGGATTCTCCATGTGCTGCACAGTCCAAATGCTGCAATCCAGGATTGAAGGGAAATCAGATCCATAAAGACTGAGTTAGGAATTGCATTTAGTACAAGTAAACCAGCTCATAATTAAATCTGTCACTTTTTCAGTTCCTTGTCATACAAGACTGGACAGTTTCCTGTTGGAAGCAATTGTGGTGTGGTTTTGTTGATAATTTGTGTAAACAAGAGGTGGTTATCAGGAATAATGCTGGAAGTGGAACCTGAAGCCAGGTTAGATTGGATGCCTTTTTGTGGAGTTTGAGACCTGGCTTAGGACAGAGCCTGGGCTTGGTCTGGGTCAGCTCCTGGCAACATTGCCAGCACCTCAGATCCGATCCACGGGCAGGTCTTGGTGTTACGTCATGTCCTGGAATTGTGTGGGGAGAACTGAGGAGAACTTTCCCCAGCACCCTGTGTCTGGGGGATTTGGTGGCTCTCCCCATCTGGGTTTCTGTTCACTGTAAGCTGCTCTAAACACCTGCCTGTTCTTCTTGGTGTGTTTATTACAGTTCTGAATTCTCTCCTCACCCTTGGTGGTGGTGGAATCGAAGCTCCTCGTGACACTCGGGGTCCCGGGGGCAGAGCTGCTCATCTGCTGCAGGACCATTTGGCAGCCTTGGCACTCAGATGCACCTGCTTCCAGGCCCTTTCCCCGCATGTTCTCATTCCCTGAGTTCCTTTCTGCCCTTGCACTCTTCTCCTCTCCTTCTCCCAGCCACCTGCTCTGCCCTCATCCTGCCCTGCCCTCCTCGGCTGCGGGGCTCAGGTGCAGGGGCCTCCAGGGATGGTTGTTCCTCTCGTGCAGTCCTTGCTTGGGTTCTGCTGAATATGGTCCTGATGTATTTTTATTTATTCTTTTATTATTAATAGCAAAAACGAAGCACCAGCTTCTAACACTTGTAGCACATTCTGTTCTGCTTTGGTAATGTAACACTTGCACATCCTCTCACAAGGACAAGCTCTGAAAAGACTGCTGAGACCCCGTAACTGAGACTCCAAGGAAAAGGGCTTCTGGGTTGTAAACCACTGCAGCGACTTATTTAACTTGTATTGGAGGGGGATTGGCACAGATTCTGCCATAACACCCCTTGTTTATCACACATCATGTTTATATTTGTTTTCTGCTCCTCAGGGTACATCCAGACTGTTGGGAGCACCGAGTTCCTGAACTTGCTCCTGGAACAAAGCAAGGAGCCCCTGGGGCTGCTCCCTGCCCTCCCCAGCACCCAGGCACTGGCACAGTGACCAGGAATGTGACCAGGACACAGGTACTTGTTGTGAAGCATTTGCAGAGGGCTCTGGGATGTCCTGCAGACACTGCTCAAGAGCCCCAGGGGATCAGTTTGTTCCTCCTTTGGCTCCTTGTCCTTGTGTTGTGAAGGAAAAGCCCAGATAGTGACTGGCCTTGTGTTACCTGAGCAGGAGAAAACTGGTTTTGTGAGTCTCTAAAGATGAGAATACCCACAGATGATCTCAATTCCTGAATAGCATGAGACTATCTCTCTTTAGGAAGCTAAGTCTAATTCCTGCTGAGCGTGGGTGTGTGGCCATGGGGCAGGGCTGAGCTCACACACCTGCATTTTGCTGCCCAATGAAGTTCAGTTTTACTTTGTAATCAGCTGTAAGTAACTAAGTAGCAAAAGCCATTTAAACCCTGCTTGGCCACAATCTAACATTACCCTGCTGCTTCCTGGCTTCCTATGCCAGGGTTTTCTACTCCTTCCCAGCTAGTTCCCATTCCCAAGGCAGAGTCCTCGAGGGATGGCATCCCCAGCCCAGGAGGGCAGAGCCAGCATCCTCCTTTTTTCCATTCAGCATAATTCCTGAGTCCTGCAGATGCAGAGTGGCCTTTCCATGGGCTATCAGATCATAGTAAAGTTGTGCTGGCAACTCCCAGGCTTCAGTTCACAGCTGGCTCCAAGTACTCAGGTCTGCTATGAGTTTATGTCCATGGACAGCAGAGCGTAGTCAGTATTTGCATAAGGTTTGCACCTTATGTCCAAAAAATGCCAATTTCCTGGTTCTCTTGATCCCTTCCATGAGTGACCAGCACTGTAAAGCTCTTTCTTATTGCTTAAGAACCACTTGGTGCTCTAAATTAGTCTGAGAGGGTTCTCTAGCAATTAGTCCTCAACCCTTCGACAGAATGTCCTTAAACCATCCTAAAATGTTCCTGCAGTCCAGGGCAGAGCAGCTGCTGCTCTGCATCGCCTGAGGTTGTGTGTGTTTTACACAGCGAGGTTCATCCTGGCCCTCAGACAGCCCTGAAACTCCAAACATCCCCTGAGTGATGATGCTGTTGTCTAATTGCTATTTATTTTAGCCATTCCTCATCTCCCCACAGGCATTATGTGAAAAACGCATTCCACATCACCCCAAACTTCTACATCTGCTGGACTGGACTTAAAAGGAGCGAAGAACTGAGTGTAAACCAATCTGCCCCAATCGCGGTGTGGGAGCGTCGCTGGCCAGGCAGGTGCAGTCACATAACATTCCTGGCATCCATTTAAACTGAACAATGTGCACAACCACATCATCCCAGTGGAAATAATCCACCATGCTGGGAGCTGGGGCTGCTGCTGCCTGGGTTCTGCAGGTCTTTTCTAACATGGGTTGGGCTCTAAAGCCTGAGGAAGCTTTGCAGTGCAAGGAATTGTTCCGTGTTTCAGCTATTGACACACACCCTGCTGGTGCTGCCACACTTGGGGATGTTTGTCATCCACAGCCAGGTTTCCCTGAAACTCAACCCAAGCCAAGGCCTCAGCTTCAAACCCAGCATTAACACACAGAGCAGAGTTGTTTCATATAAACCAGTTGCTTCTCTTTTTCCACCCCTCCAGCCTAGGGAATCCTCCACGTCCCAAATCCTTGCATTAGGTTGGAAAAGTGCAGTACAATGATTTATACCTTTTTAAGTTCAACATACACACCCACGTATGTCCTTTCTACCCCTGCAAAGTCCTGCTCCTCAAATAAACTGATTTGTACAACTAAAACTCTGAGCACCAAACTAATGAATGCGTTCCACATGCTCAAGCTTTGGGAGTTTTTAATTAATAAAAATGCTTTTGCACCTCACTACCTGTGCAGTCCAGCTGGGAGAAACATCAGTAACTGGTGGAAGGGAACTGGGACAGTTTCTCTCCCTTCCACACCAGTCTCTGTCAGGCTGTCAGTGCTGTGGGTTGTTTTGGGTGTAAGGGGCACCAGCCCGTCACTCTGTAGCACAAGGGGAGGATACTGAACCAGCGAGAGTTTGTGTAACCTGACTGTAACCTCTGGAGCTGGAATTAAATTAGTATTGATCTAAGAAGAGCCTGGAACTGACTGTGCTGGTCTCAATCAAGCTGTTCTGGGCAGTCTTGGGAGAACAACATAAAACTTGTACAGGAAATAGCAGTGAAGGTGATGATGGGCAATGAGTTACAGCATAACTTACACCATGGCCATTACTAAATCTGGTATTTAGTCATTTTTTAGGGAAATAAAGCTGTACACAGAGACTGTGCTGCACATGCCCCCCTCACATGCCTCAGCTATTTAGGCAGTTACTGTGGCTCTGACCTCCTGCTGTACCAGCTCCTGCCTCTGAAACAGCTGGGGCTATTAAGAACCATTTCCAGTTCCACACAAGGTGGATCGGGTGACTCTCACTTTATCACCCCCCGAGGCCACCTCAAGGACAAAGAAAAGGGATACACTCAAAACTAATGTTTGGCTATGGGGGGAAGGACAGGCCTGGGCTCCTGCTGGACACACAGACCAGGCTCATTAGACCCTGAATTGCTTCTGCTTCCTCCACCTTCATTTTCCTTGTCACCTGAGAGACCCTCCTCCAAGCCTTTCCCCCAGCCCTGCTTGGGGGGGAACATGGTGTTTTTGGGATTTCACAGCCTCTGGAGACAAAGATTCCTATTTTTGTGTCCTGATACACATCAATGCCACCCGGCCTACACTTCCAAAAAGAAAGGCAGTGCTGTGAGTTATAGTCACCCCCACAGAAAATTCTAAATACTTATGAAAATACTGAATTTTGTTGGTTTGTAAGAATTTGCTGAACTGTGCTCACACCCCATATCCTCAGTTACTGCTCCAGAGCACCGTTTGCACTCTGTTGGAGCTGCCAGGAGCCCAGTGTTGGCTCTGGGTACTTTTTCCACAACAAATAAGGCTGGAAAAACTGCATAAATACACTCAGCTCAGAGCCACTCCATTGACAGGGCTCATAACTGACACAGTTGGAAGTTCCCAGAACAGCTGATTCACACACTGACACTAATGGCAGTGACAGGCTGGAATGTGACAGCACAGCCAGGGCAGGGGGAACCCTCTCAACAAGGATGGGGGGGCTTTTTTTTAATATATATACATTTATAGATACAGAAGAAAAAGACTGACTTCTAATTAAACTATACAACTTTAAATTGCTTTATGATTTATTTTCTTCCTCCATGCTTTGTTATGTTTATAATTACTCAATCAATTTGCCTTCTCTGAATTATTGGCAGTGGAGGCTGTGCTGCACCCAGGGAGAAATTGCAGAGTTGAGTTCAGTTTACATCTGCAGATTGCTGGGCAAGGACGGGGGTTGTTGTGGGCTTTGGGTTTTTCTTCCCCCTCATACCTGGTTTCCAGCTGCACCACAGCACCGCAGCTTTTACTGCAGGAGAAACAAGAGGTTTGGGCTTTTCAGTCCTGTTGAAGAGACAGCTGCCGAGTCCTAAGGCTGCAGAGGTGTTAAAACCACTTAGACCAGAGCTGCTGACCAACAGTGAAGGAACAAATGTCACAAAACAATTCAGCAACACAAATTCAGAGCTGCCAGTCCAGCATTTCGACTTTACCTGCATGACTTGCTTATGCTTTTTATGCTGGGAAAGAAACAAACTCAATGCTACTTTTGCTAATACAGCAAATATGGGGTATTTTAGCATTAATTCAAAATTTGGTCCTTTATTAGGCATTAGGTTTACAAATGGTAACAAAAGTATGACACTTCTGAAGAAAACACACCAAATTGTATTTCCAATGCTCTTCAACAGACTTCTCCTTTGAAACAGTCTTCGACTGTTTTGTGTTTGAAGAAGCCAAACGTGTTTCCTGACTTTCCCCTGACATTCCTGGGTTCCAGCAGTTGTGTCCATCCCAAACAGGTTCCCCTGCAGCGCTGGCAGTACTCACCAAACAAACTCTGTCCTGCACAGTTCAGTCCTGGAGCTCCACAGGTAGATTAACTAATTTTCTTCTGGCTTTTGCTATTCTTGGAGTCCCAGAGTATCACAACGTTAAAATACACCAGAAATAATAAGAAGTGTAAGCAGGAAACAATGGACACGGATACGGGGAACAAATCCGGGAGGCTCTGGGGAGGAGGCACTGCAGCACTCAGGAGAGACAGGACACCCATCAGGGACAGGGAAAGGAGGAACTGGAAGATAAGGGATGATGGATTAGGTGCTGGGGATGTAACACCTCAAACAGGTGAGCTGTTACTGCATTGTTTGGGTGCTCTGTTACAGCCCCCCCTTCACTGACACTTCTGTGCTGGGAGAAGCTGCAACTCAAAGTTACAGCAATTAAATCGCTTACCAGAGTCCTGACAATCCTGGGAAAGGACTTAAACCAAGACACATATCCCTTCAGGGAAAGAGAGAATGCTTTGAGCTGCAGGTCCTCTGCTGAGGTCTTGTCCAGGATGGAGAAGGAGGCCAGGGAGGTGGTCAGGAATGCCGGCATGGTCACGGTGTAGGGCAGGAGCAGCCCGTCCCTTAGCAGGAGAGGCAACATGCTGGGAGCAGGATCATCCCAGCGTGAGGGCATGGATCCAGGGGTGTTCCAAAGAATGCACAGAGAAGAGGAAAACCAATAAACAAAAATCTTTACAAGAACTGGGGAAGAACATGGTGTTCAGAGAATCATAGAATGGTTTGGATTGGGAGGGACCTTAAAGCTCATCTCATTCCACCCCCCTGCCAAGGGCAGGGACACCTTCCCCCATCCCAAGGTGCTTCAACCTGGCCTTGGACACTTCTCTGGGCAACCTGTGCCAGGGCCTAACCACCCTCACAGGGAAGAATTTCTCCCCAGTATCCCATCTAACCCAAGTGGGAAGCCATTCCCCCTTGTTCTGTGCCTCCAGCCCTTGTCCAAACTCCCTCTCCAACCATGTTAATAGTTTCCAACTCACCTGAAAGTTGACACGAGTAAAAACCACGTGGCCATAAAGGGGATTTCATTTATGATTAAGCAAACTGGGCTAGAGTGAAAAGAGGAAAAACAGGGATCAGATCTTCCCTTATCAAACACCCCTTCCAGGTCCATGTGGGACATGCACTGGTGACTGTCCCCTCAGCCAGAGTGACACGGGACAGACTGGCCTGGCTGTACTTCACACCTTCATTTCCTGGTTATTCAGAAAAGCAGATGTGCTGAGTGTTTGAATTCAATATATTTGTAGGTTAAAGAGCAGCATGCAGTAAGAGCATGAGGAAAAGATCAAAATATATCCACAGGAAAATAATTTACTTACAGTGCCACCAGAAGAATGGATTTTTCATGGACTTGAAAGGAGAACAGGAAAAATGACAGGGCACAACTAACCTTAAGAAAGAAGATCAGAGCTGGATTAGTGTGTGTGTGACTGTAATGCAAAGCTCTGCTTTAGTGTCTCTGGCACAGACTCCACATGGAAGCAGGAGCTCAATGATCTGAGTTTTCTAATTAACTGCTACATTTCCTCCAGTGCCATTTACAGACACCCAGAGCAGCTCCTGGAACCACCCACCCATGCTGAAAACACTCGGTTTGAAAGCTGACCAGGATTAGTCAGAAAGCTCTTCATGCAGAGCCCTCACTCTTGCTCAGCTTCACCAAGAGCATCCCTACCAAGGAAACACAATATTCACCCACACAGGCACTGGAAAGCCTCAGTCATGGTAAGAACTGCCCACCTCTTTGACATAAAATTTTGCTCATCATCATGAACACTTAATACACCAAAGTCAATAAACTGGTTTGAATTTGTTTTTCCTCCCACCAAATAAAAACACATGGCGAAACATCAAGTAAATCTTAGAAAGGGTAAGTGGAACTGCTAGGCAGTGTTGTGACATACTCTCAAATATTGCTCACATAAATTAAAAACAGGAATTATCTTGTAACTCTTGAAACTTTAGAACCAGCTCCATATAATTTTTGATTTTTGCCATGTGCTTCAATTCAATGGTATGACTAAGAAAAGGCAAACATTTGGGAAAATAGTATCATTTTATTTTCAAACCACTAATTGGTTCACTCCCTGCATTTGGGGCCTTTTTAATAGAATTTTGCAGCCAATGCAATAAGAAAAACTAACACTTTGTTAGCTAAACAAAAAGAGGAGAAATCCCAACTCTATATGAGGCTTTAATGAGTATGGAATCTTCTAAAGACTCTTCGGAGGAAGATGACATAATACAGCATTGAAGAAAGAAAATTGAGGCTAAAGAAAAACGTCTGGGTTTAAAAGACAGGTCAGACTCCCTGGACACGTTAAAGTAAAGCCCTTTTTAAGCAATTCCTTCTGCATTTCATGGCACATTCCCCTCTGTGCTCTGCAGCAACTGCTGGTTGGAGCTGCTGGCCACACCCCAGTGCTGAGGGGTGGATGAAAACAAGGAGCAATTGCAAACAAACACTTACCAAAGCAAATTTAAACCCTCTGAGGGAAGGTTGGACAGTGAGTTTGATACAGGCAGGAAGCAGGCTCAGGAATGTCACAGCAAAACTGGAGAGTTTTGTAAGAAAAACAGTTTCAATACACGAGCAACTACATCCATTAATACTTCACTCTGTAGGCCTAGACCTGAATTCTTCACTTAGCTGATAAACAGAACTGTGAGCTCTCACTTCTAAGAGCACTAAAAACAGTAATTCTTTGAATTTGCAAATTTTAATTGTTTTAACCAGGCAGCTTAAATCAGGCTATGGACAAGC
This sequence comes from Pachyramphus minor, assembly GCA_013397135.1. Lineage (NCBI taxonomy): Eukaryota > Metazoa > Chordata > Aves > Passeriformes > Tyrannidae > Pachyramphus > Pachyramphus minor. The sequence continues at coordinate 761,713 of VYXB01004701.1, forward strand.
AGGGAATTAACAGCACTTGGGGAAACTCTCATCACTTGGGAGAAAAAACTACCTGAAGCACTTAAGTTATGTCTTACCTGAGTTTGAGCTGAGTTTGAGGTGATACTACATTCTTTATCTTTATAAGGACACTTAGACTGCACCAAATATTGGCCACTTTATCCTGGAAGAAAATAAAAAGGTAATTAGTGATAATTATATTAAACTTGTGTTTGTGACAACAGTGGGGCTTGGGAGGTGGGGGTTGTTTGGTTTCTACTAAGAGAGTGCAAAAAACACTTGCAGATGTACATCATATTCTTAGATGTACTTGAGCTTATTCTGAACGGAAGTTTCAAGAGACTCAATTGAAACTATGCTGTAAAATAACTGAGAAATTGTTCTTCAGCACAAGGGACAACTACTTAACTCATGAGACCACATATTCTGTGAGAAAATGGCTCTGACACTGTGTCCCTGAGCAAACAAACACTGGCACACAGCAGTCCTTTTCCAGGAGGACACTGTGCTGCCCCATCTCATTCATGCCTGGCTGTAGCTGTGCTCAGTGCCTGCCAGCACTGACAGAGTTAACCCCTAATAAATCAAGGAGTCTAAAGACATTAGCAGTTGTGCTAGGATCACTTTCCAAATTAAATCTGTAAGCACAGCTCGTGAAACTCATCCCCAAGCAGCTGCTGGAGGCACAGCTGTGTGGACAGAACACCACGGAGGCACCAGCACCAACAACTGAGCCACCTCCCTCACGGGCTCACCAGCAACACGGGATATGCCCAGGATTCCGAGGGGACGTGGGGTTTGGCAGCACCAGCAAACACCACTTCACAGCCAGCACCGTTCCACAGCCTCAGCAAGTGATACTGGGCTGCAAAGGCAGCCAAGTCAAAGAACCTGTCACACACCCCCAGGCTGAGTTACTGGGCAGTGCTTACGTGGACAATTTGTCATTTTATCTCCATTAGCATCCAGCAAGTCACTGCCCTGAGCAGCCCAGGAAATATCTGGGCTAATATTAGACTAAAATCCTTCAGCTCTTTCAGACTCATTGGTTATTGTCATTTACAGATTGTATTTTCAAACTTCGTACTGAATAAAAAGTGTGGTCACCACAACTATTTCTTCATAAATTCCAAATAATCCCCAAGGAAAAGGGTAATTTTTTACTGAGGGGGGCATGGGGTGAGGAGGGGTCTTTTTTGGAGAGGTTGTTTGGTGTTCATTTGTTGGGGGGTTTTAAATAAACTAGCAGAGAGCACTAAGAATGCTTCTGTACCACTGCCTTTGATACATCAACATTAACTTCTGAAGAGAAACGTAGATAATATCACAGCTGACACATCTGGGAAAGATTGGAAGAATAATAAACTTGAATTAAACTACATAAGCATTTGCTTTAATCCCTGTGACAACACAACCTGAAATTCAAAGCTTCATTTTACTGTTTAAGCTTGAAGGTGAGAACCTGCTGTATAAGAGTGTAATATTGACTTGTGCCCTAATTGAGCAAAAGAGCAGCAACAACTCCCTGTGAGTTGGGAAATGAGAACCCTTTCTTTCATCCCAAAACTCCTGTGGCATTGCTGCTAGGTAAATGAGGAATTGCTTTACTGCATTTAGGCTGCAGTGGTACTCAGCAGTTGGCAGCATGCAATTGTCCATAGCCTTAGGAAAAGCAGAACTGGCCTAAGACTTTTGGAAAACATTGTGGAAACTGGCACAAGGTGGGTCAAAAAGGAAGTTCTAGGCTGTACCCACAAGACTGCTTTAAATTTTTTTTTTAAATACTCAATGCCACTGAAAAGAGCTGAGCAAAACCAAAGCCAGGCTAAAGCTGTTCACTTTCAAGGTTACATCTTCTGACACTGTCAATTACTATGGAATCTATTTCAATGGAAAAATGTATGGATTGAAGTATGGGTCTGATGATGGGATAAGTGTTGTCTACTGGTATAATATCCTGGAAGATGCCAGCTGAGCTGGGGTTAAACGCTGGATTAAATAACTGGCAAGGACTGCTTGCTGAAGAAGCCTCTCGAATTACCCGTCCCGTGGTGTGTCTCCCCCATGAAATCCCTAAAGGTCACACTGAAGGTTTCTCAAGGGATCTAAGAATACAGGGCAGGGGCAGTGGGGTGGGGAGAAGAAAACATGCATGCCTCAAACAAGCCTCTGTCAATGGGAAAGAGTCTTCTGAGTACTTGCATGATTTGTTCCACGTCGGTGCCGAACGGGAGCCAGCAGGCAGCGAAGGACAGCACCACTGTCCCTGCCAGTTTGGTCAGCAGCACCAACCTGGGCCCAAGAGAAGAAAAAAGCTCTCACTTCAGGAAAAGCAACCCAGCAGAAATACCTGCCTTAGATCTCAGCAGCAAATGCTCAATTTGCAGGAGAGGAAGACCTTACACAGGTATCTTCCACTACAGATGAATTCAGAAATGCCCACATGCAGATTAGGAAAATCCCACTCTCCATGCCAGGCTGCCCAGGTGTATTCCTGAGAAAGATAGAACAGTTTAAAGCCACTTACCCCTTTCCTTTCAGTCCCTTCTTGAAGCACTTCCCCAGTAAATAGCAAAAAAAGGGCAGGGAATGGTAGAGCTCCATTTGCTTGTAGTTTAAGGCCAAGCAAAAGGCCACCGAGCCCAGGAGGTCCCAGTCATGGGACAAACAAAGGACACCCCACAAGGCAAGGCCGAGGCTCACTGAGTTGTATATGGTTTTTTATGTCAAGGACAAGACACACATCTCAGTTCTGCAAGTCAGTAATTAATGCCCTGAGGGACAGGCATAAATAGCTTGGAAAATTAGTTTTTCCAAGTTAGCTTTAAAAACACATTGCCAGTTGTGACTGTTTTGTTCACAGGGAGAAATAATTTTACTTCTGTTTAAAATGCAATTTTTGTATTTCCAAGGCTTGATTCAGAGCTTGCACAGGCAAATATGAGGACAAACTATGTGTGTGTTAATTACATATATAAAGTATATTCAGTCAACCAAGCTCTTGGTGACAGTACTATACAACATACATCAGAGCAAACTTTCTTCTTGTATTTACGTAATTAAGGATAAAGCTTTCCCAAGCTTCTCCTCCCAGCTCCCAAAAGATATGTGCAGAATATTCAAATATATCAGTGTTTAAATTATATATAATTTAGTTCAAGGACTTCTGTGGTTTTTGTGATTCTATTACACTAACAGTGCACCCTCATCCATGACCAGTTCCCTTAACTGCTAATCCTGCACAAACAATGAATAATAGTTACTAAAAGCAATGTTGCTGCCTTATGACTTTGAGAACAGGTTCACAAGATCAGTAAATTTGGAATAGACTAAGCTATGCTTACTATAGATAAACCAATAAGGCACAGAATCCCAGAATGGTTTGGTCTGGGAGGGATTTTAAAGTTCATCTTGTTCCCTGGGCAGGGACATCTTTCACTATCCCAGGTTGCTCCAAGCCCTGTCCAACCTGGCCTTGGACACTTCCAGGGATGGGGCAGCCACAGCTTCTCTGGGCAACCTGTGCCAGGGCCTCACCACCCTCCCAGGGAAGGATTTCTCCCTCATGTCTGATGTAACCCTGCCCTCTGGCAGTGGGAAGCCATTCCCCTTGTTCTGTCTCTTGTAAACAGTCCCTTGCATTTCTTGTATTGTCAGAAATGTCACAATACTTGGTTTCCCTCTGTCAGTGTAGGTATCTGTGATGACACATCCAGACTGCCCACATTGCTTTCAGCCCACTCCCAATGCCAGGTGTATTTGACAGCTCATTGATTTCCCATCAGCAAACTCCCACCAAAAGGCCCTGATCTTGCAGCAGTTCAGGTTAAGCAAATCTTTGACTTCCTGGGAGCAGGGCACAGGCAGTGACGCTGTTCATGTAAGAGTGGCAGGGCTGGGACAGCCCCCAGGGACTGCAGGACATCTCTGCTTCCACTGCATCCCCCCAGCATGAGGTCAGCTGACAGCATTTGCTTGTTCATGTACAGAACCAGTACAAAACCAGAATTCTTATTAAAACAGACCCCCTGTGGAGGTGTTGGCACCAATAGGGACCAGTCAGCCCTGGATTCCCTTCACTTCACTGTGAAGCCAATACAGAACAGCACATTTTACAGAACTGAACATTTCCCACAGCTACTCCTGACACTCCTCCACCACCCAAGCAGGTCTGAGGTGATTCCCTCCCCAAACACAAATCACAGGAGCACAAGTCATCATTCTCTTCCCTGTCACAGCACCACTGGTGTTGTCTGCGACAAAGTGACTGACAGAAATACGAGTTGGAGGCATGGAAAGGGTTATAGTCATGTTTGGATTGATTTGTCCCAATATTAACAATTTTTATCTCAAATACATCTCAGACTTACAGTTTTCTTTGGTATCTCTGCTTTGGGGTGGCAGAAGCCCCTGAGATGACTTTGTATGCAAAAATAACCTTGTGCCCAGCCAACAAAAAATGCTTGAAACAGTGTTACTCCATAAACACAAATTCATCCCAGTGCAGAATAAGGATACTGGAAGTGTCCATGGTCAATAAGAATGAGGCCTGGATAAAGCAGGATACAGAGAGCACTAGAAACCTGGAAAGAAGGATCAAAAAAGAGAGGGAGAAATTATTATTCACAAATTAAACATTAGAGAGAGGAACTTACATCCCAGTACAAAAATATGCCCCCCCTTGGTGCACCCTATTTGTAGAAATCTTATTCTCTTATTCTCATCTGTCAGTAACATTTTGAGGAATAAGAAAGGATAAACATTTTCCATAAGTGAGAAAATACTGAATATTGCCTGTCCTTTGCAAACAGCTCAAAGATCACCCACACCCATCTTAACTCCAAAAACCAGGAGACTCAGTATTCCAAAATTAAATCTACTGTGAGGACTGTTCAAGACAAAGCAGTTCCCAGATCCGCCTGTGCCACACCATAATCCTGCTTTTATTACTCAAGTAACAAATTCAGGAAGAAATATAATTCAGGAGTTCATGGCTACTAAATTTCAGAGCATCTTGTTATTGAAAGAATTAAAAAAATTGCTGTAAGATAAAATAATGGCTTTTTTAATCTTTTTAACTGAAAAGCCTTTAATATGAGCTACACTGATTGTCATCAGTTTTACATTGGTGTTTTGGATGTTAATTAACTCAATGTTGCAGTTCTACCCTGTTCTAACAGTGTTTTCTTTGTTTAATTTACACACACACACACGGTACTTGCCTTCTTTTTAGCAGATGTTTCTTTCAAGGAAGAACAATATAAAATAACTGCAGGAATATAAACCAGCAAATCAGCAACAAACACTGCAAAATAAAGATTAACTTTACATTAGAATCATCCCAGGAGGAGACAAAGGACAACATACAGGCAAGTGAGCATTAAAATATCAGAAAGTTCTTCATCAGAATAAACTGGGCAGTTCCACTTCAAAGGACAAAAAGAAACAGGTCCACAGAATTTGATCTTGTTAATGTGTGTAAGGCTCATTTCTGATGTCCCAAAGCTGCTGCTTCCACATGTTCAGCTGTCCTGGCTCCTGGCACAGCCTCAGTCACACAGGGAGCACACTCTAGTTCCTCACATGCCAAAACCAGGGAGGCATTTGGGAATGCCCCAAAGAAATTGGCTCTGACTGGATCCAGGCAGGTTCTTTGATGGAACAGATACTCTGGGGGCACAAGTAAAAAGCTCCAGATTGTAACAATCTCTGTGTGAATGAGTGATGTGGGTAAATAGACTAAAACTAGTGTTTTGGCTTTGACAACCTGCCTACAGCAAGTACTTGTAAGAGAGTTGACAAGAAAATAGAACCAGCAGGTTCCCCTGCCTGGGATTATGCCAAGAAGGTGAATTTTCCTTGAGCCTGAGAAAAAAACCCTCAGATTATTTTTAAAAACGAGTTTCATAAAATGTGCAATGGTTCCAAGAGGGAAAGTGTACTTTGCCTCTTTTTAGCCAAGGCCTTTGGATGTTTCAATATCTCAGTTACTCAGTGATGAATTGTTTTGCCAGCTTTAGTCACAACTAAACAAATATACCCAAGGTGTTAGCAAAACAAATACACTGATGCTTCAAATAAAGCTGACATTGACCACTCTGAATTATTTTAATGCATTCTTCTAATGGCTACTGTTAAAAAGTGTTTATCAGCTCTTTAGATCTATCAGTGATTTGTCAAGTGAGTTGATTTCAAAATTTATAAAGACCATTTCAAGGGTAATTAAGTTCTAGTGATTTTTATTTTTTTCTTCAATTCAATCAATTACCAGAGACCAGACTGAGAGGTTTGTGAAGTACAGAAAAGCTATTGATGAACAACAAATTCTGCTGTTGCAATCAGAAAGCATTTTGTGGAACTTGAGTGTTAGGAAAGCAACACAGACTTAAAATGAAGAAGAAGAGTTCATTGGACACATTGTTTGCTGTTTCCCTGATACAGTTACCAAATTAAGTTAGTTATCAACACATTTTTTTCTGTACTTGTTTCATCATTTTCTTTGTAGTGGCAGTTCAACATAGTCAAAAAGTCAGAAGAGTGACTGCAGGAAAATTAAATTCAGAATAGATGTGGTAAAATAAATTTTTACTTTTTTTGTTAACAGTAATAATATCAAATTTCTTTCCTTTTGAGATCAAGTATCCAGCTCATAATAAAGATCTCTGAGACCTCAACTGGCTGTTAAGTCAGTGAATGTCAGTCTACATGTACATTAATTTTAATATAAAAACTACGTTCAGCTAAAAATAAAAAGACTATTTATCAGAGCGGAAGGGAAAACAAGAATATTATTTTCCAAATTAAAAGATGAGTCTGTGCTACAAGAAGTAGCTTTGTTTCAGAGCTTTAAATTAATCAATTGGGTTGGAAAATTGTTAGTGTATTTTATATTGATCATGATGGCAGAAGAGGAAAGAACAAGGGACTTTGGTTCATAAATGGTGCTGCAAAACTACCTGAGTTAAAGAACTGAGAATAAAGCAGCAAAACCAGGGAAGCTGCATATTTAACATGTTAAATGAGTGAGACAAATGTGCAGGACCATCCCAAGGAATGTGATTTCCCTACCTGTTGTCCGCATAAATAGCTTGTGTGGCTGACTCTCATAGCCCCGGGAGCTGTGCAGGGCAACCCAGTCAGGATTTAGTAACCTGGCACTGGAAAACAAAGTACAGACACATCAAAATGCAGACAGTTCTCATTTCCCTTTACACTCCTCTCAGCAATAAAGATGACATGCACAGGAGCATATTCCAAGAGTTAAGATGAATGAGAAGAAATATTTCAAAGAGCAATAGTGATCAGTGAGAGATTTTCCTCTCCCCCAGATCAGTTTACACTATAAACTATCTCACAATTAAAAAACTCTAATCTTTGGAAACAGTAAAAAGGGAATACAATATTTATTAGAACAAGATAACCACCTTCGGTCTGGTTCCACTGACTTTTAAAAAAACAATTGTAAATACCTTTCATACTTAAGTATTAAATATAAACCATTTACAGTTCACATAGATGCCCCACATAACTCTGCCTGTGCACTTTAACCTACATTCTTATTCCATAAGTCTCATTCCAATGGCAGTAAAGCCCCTGTGGAAAAAGTATTCCAATAACAGAATTCTATTTACATGATATCCAGTCATCAAATGACACTGGGGCTCTCCACACACGAGAGCTTTCCCAGGCAATGCACCCAATTCCTGCAGCACTTTTTCCCTCGGCATCACTGATCCAACAGTGGAAAGCTGAATAACCAAGCCACATCTAAAGCTGCTAAAATTTACAGACCTGGCAAAAAGGAGAATGTAACACAGAAGTATTTGAAATCCTGAACTTACATGTAAGCACAGACAAAACTGTGATAGGCTGTGAGAGGTGGATAATCAAGGCCCCAGTACAGGAGGTTGTTATCACTTGTGTTGAAGTACCTAGAAAAAATAAAACTAAAGAACTATCCACATTTCCAGCTTGGTTTTGGCCCAATGAAAAGGTTGAATGCTAAATGTATTCAAAATCCAAAATAGAAGGTAGCAACTTGTGTATCTGCTTAATTTTACTGCAAATAAAGAAAATCTCAAGCAACAAAGTAACAGCAAAAGTGATTCAGAGTTCACACATTTGTGGTTGCAGAGCAGGTTTAGAAAAGCTGCTAAAGTTCACTTCTCTGGAGAGAGAAAATCCTAGTTCTCTCTCAGAACTCAGGTGGACCACATACAAGAAAGGAAAAGGATCTTCCCATTTGTGATTCCATTGTGTCAGTATTTCCATGGAAGGCTGGCAGCCGTTCCAATTGTCACCTCTTCCAAGTGAGAAACGAAGGATTTTGTCCAAGGCAAAGTTACAATAAGGCATCAGCCCCTTTCTATCTCCCAGTGAAACACTGACTACTCTACTCCAGCTGCCACGGGGCAACCTCTTGGCTTTTCCAGTTTCTCTCTTCAAATGTAGCCAATTTTTGACATTTATTACAGTAAATGATATTTCTTGAATTCTTTATGAGCTGCCTGAAATGTCTTATGAACTGATGATAAATCACATTTCCTTGAGTTGCATCTCTCTTCTCATCCTACAATTCAAGACTGCCAAGGCAGTGCAGATTCTTCACACAGAATGTAATGGTTTGCAACTTTTAGTGAACTTTCCAGTTTGGGGAGTTTATTTTTTTAATTTTACCTTCCATAAACTCATAGTTTCAATAAAAAAACTGAACCTGCATATCCACTAGTATTTATCAAGAAAGCCTTTAGAGTTTAAATTAGCAGTAGGATAAGAATGTTCTTAAAGCAGGCTTTAATAAATAAAGTCAAAACTCTAAAGAACAACATAAGTAAGAATTATTTAAGTTCTAGAATGTGATCCCTTGCATAGATGTGCTTTTCACAATGCCCAAGACTGAATATGACTTTGCTATATTAGAGACTGAATTCCCAGAGCAGTATCAATCAAAAAAAAACCCCCTTCCATTATAAATATAAAATTACATAAATTATAAAAACAGAGAGCAAATACACCAGGACCAAGATGCCCACCTGGCAGCCCATCAGCTAAACCCAGCCTGCAACAGATTCATCTGGCCCCTGGGAATGCCTGGAAATAATGGCTGCTATAACTCCTTATTTTAAATAAATATAGTTCAGTGTAGCAGAGTGGATCAAAGCTGCCAACTCTATTATTATGGAATATCCCTTATCCCGGGTTTAGAAATGATAATACAGATACAACAGGATGATCTGAGGTCACTACACAGAGCCACCTGCAGAGTTCACAGCTATTTACAGAAATACAATTGAATTAATATCCTGGTCTGTCACATCAGTCCGTTCCCCAACAGCTGAGGGAAAATTATACCAGACAAAAACACCACCTCTATCCCTGGTACAAGATGACCTGGAATTGCAATATATTCCAGTTTGTATTGTATCATACATATGGAATAAAAAATTTTTACTGTTCCATGCAAGATCTAAGGAATATTAGGAATAACATAAAAAGAAACAAAATATTTGGAATCGTTTTCCTTCTGTTTTAAGTGATCTGAACAAATTAAGGTCACTATCCTCACATCTGTATTTCAGGCACTCACATCTAAAAATCTAATAGGAACATGGGTGTGAACAAAGAACTCAGAGGTGTAAAACACAACCAAAATTTCAGTACATTCACCCTTTGGAAGCTGAGCCCCACCAGCACCACCTACCACTGCCTGATGGGTAAATTATAAGTAATTTCTTGCCAGTGCCTCTGAGCTTCATAGTCTCCATACATAGGTGGTTTCCCCGCACCTACAAAAATAGGACAAAGTAGTCAGGAATTATTTGGTTTATACAGGTTGCTTTCCCCCAGTTAATACACACATTGCACATTAATACACTACTGATATTATTCTCCATTCCCCTACGGTATTGGAGAGCAAACAGACACTGCTATGCAGTCTAACAGGGAGGACAAAAAACTTATGTGCTCTTTTGGCTTTCTGGATATTTCTGCAATAAGCATTTATCAAGGCACTGTGCAGTGAAGAACTGCTTCCTCATCTGACAAAAAAAATCATTTCCAAGTGTAGATGAAAAATGGGGCACTTTCCCTGATTTTGTGTGAACTACTGCACTTCCTCAGTGCATGATAACTGCCCATTTTCTCACCTGTGTTCCAGCCATGTTCTGGTACCTTGCTATTAAAATCAACAACCAGCATTTTTTCATGAAAAAAAAAAAAGCTTTATCAATGCAAACACTTCAATTTCTACTCAAAGAATTCCCTCATTGGAAGGTTAATGCTGATACTGGCAGCACGTTAAGCACCTTCAGAGTTTATTTACTTCTATTAACCTGCTCATTGAGCACAGAGACTGGACTGATTGTACTCCCAGTGAAATACTGACATGAGCCAGACAGAGATTTTAGGGTTTCTTTAAAATAAAGGAGAGCCATCTATATTTCTTCACATGATCTATGTTTGTGGGAGTCCCACCAGCTCAGATATGTACTATTTATTCCCAGAAAGTGGAAAGGACATATTATCTCTGCTAATTTATTCTTGGGTGGTAGAGAGAGCAGATTATCTCCACTACATGACACACTCAACCTGAACTTCCCTAAATAAGTCACTGGAGAACAGGAGTTTTATCAGTGTCAGTTCTGGAGGTATAAATCTAGTGGAACATAGAATCTGCCACAGGATTACTGAAATTCAAGATTTTAATCCGAAGTTTGATTATAAAAAGCCAAATACAGACTGATCAGTTAGTTTAAGAATGCATATTTAGCTTCCATCTACAGCAAGCACTGAGTTTACAGACAAACTGGGTTAAAAATTAATAAAAATGCAATATTTAATTTTAAAAGGGTTGCTATCAGCTTTTCCTATTCCAAAAGGAGTTACATGATCATTGTGTAGGAAATAAGATTTAAAAAATTGTTATTTTAGTTTAGGTATTTAGACTATGTTTTAAAATCTTGATTGATTTGAAATTAAACCAAGTTTTAAAAACCTGTTAGCAATGGAATTGTAAATACTTGCAGCGCAAGAGAAATTCAGTGTTGTGTGGCAAAAGACAGGGTGTTTTCTGCCTAGAGATGGGTGAAAGAGCCCCAGTTACCTACAGATCTCTCAGAATGGCATTTTCAGAAAGCAAACTCAAACCAAAACAACCAGGCCTGCAACTCAGGTTCAAGCAAATTCCTTCACCTGAACAAAACCCAGGAGTTACCAGTTTAATCACTACAATACTCTCCTGAACAGCTCCAACCACTCAGGGGATGAGGCTCCAACTGACTCAGAGAAGCAGAGCTGGATTAAACTGAGCTCATGATCCTTTTAACTGATGAAGGTTGAAAATAATGGTTCCTTTTTTATTTTTTTCCTCAGTTTGCAGAGAGCTAGCTTTGAGCAAGCTTATGCTAAATGGGAATGGCATTGAGAGGCTTGGAAAGAAACTTGCTAATTCTCTGCAAGTGTTCTGACACAGGGAGGAGAAAAACTCATCCATTAACAGGATACAGCTGTAGCTCAAGCTGTAAACAAGCTCAGGGAAGCACAGCTCCCAGGCAGAGTAATCCCTCACTCCACGTCACCTTTACACTGTCTTCATTAGCACCACTGGAGTTTTAAAACCATAATTTATATTTAAAGGACAATAGTAAACAAATCTGCAGTTGGACTGCAATATTCTGCACATAAAGGCACGAGGGAGAACAGCCACATGTTCAACCTAAAACATCACAGACCATCACCACCCCTCAAAAAAAAAGCTGTGGTGTTTTTTCCCCAGTGTTTTTTTCCAAGCAGTTGTGATGTTAATCATTGCACAATTCAAAAAATAAGAACAAGGAACTGAGGGAAATCATTACACACTAAAATATGATACTCAAAATAACACATTGTTTCCTACTTATGATTTTACACAAATAAAAAGTTTAATGTACCACAAGGTCCATAATTCAGCCTGTGAACATTACCTGAGTAGGAGCCCAGTGACACAGCCCAGCGCACAGTGAGTGCCAGTAACACAGTAACTGTCATTAAGCTCCACTTCTCCATGGCTGGTGTTTGTAATAAGCCAAAAGGGACCTGAAAAAACACCACAAACATCGCTACAATACCATCCACGGGGTTGTGCCTTAGGGATTACTGCTAGTCCTGGTTAATGCCACTCTGTTTCTCAGTTAAAACCACCACTGCCAAATTATGCAGAGTGCAGATCTGGGATAGGCATCACTGTTGGTTTAAAGGTATTAAAAGTTATTTAAATGAGGGCTGATATCCCAGGAAACTTGCTTGACCACACTAAGGATCCATTAACAATAAAAAATATTGCCAAATCTGTAAAAATTAAAGGCCACATGCATCAAACTCAGAATGCAAAAAAACAGGAAAATAATTATGGTGCCCTATGTAAAAAGAAAAAACAAAACAAGGCACTAACTAACTATAGTACATACACACTTTGACCCAAAGAAACAAAAATATTTTCATTTGAATTAGAAGAAAATTGAGGAAGAAACTACTCCAGTCTTGACAGTGAGAGATGGGATGAGCCTGGGTACAACTGGCACAGATTTTCCTTGCAGGAAAGGCATCATTTGACCTAAGGGAGTTTAATATACTTGTTCCTGAGGAAAAAAAGAAAACAACAACAAACACAAAAAAACCACAATATCCTCACAGCAGCAGTACTAAGCTGCTGTTTTAGTAACAGACAAGCAATATGCCAGGTGATTCTGCTCAAACTACATCCATTTTATTCCCTATTCACAGAAAGCTGTGGCCCAGCACCACCAAGGGAAAAGTTAATTAATAATATAAATCTGTGGCAGCAGTAGATCACCATATATCCATAGAAAGGTCAACACTGATATTTGCATGTTTTCAATGTGCCTAAACCACAGGGCAGGCACTTTTATCTAAATAAAAGATAATGGGGTCAACTCTGTAGATACTTTCATCCTAAGTGGACTTTTGTGCTTCCTAAATTTGTGTCTAATAGGCCCAGGGTCCTATAAGAATTCCAAAATCAAGCATCACAAGCTCAGCCTTTCCCTTCTATAAAATACATCTGCCCTTCCCTTGTAGCTCATCAGAACATTTATTAATTAATTACACCTTTTTAATTCTTACATAACACCTACAGACTCCCCTGCCTCTGTTCCTCGCATTTACTTCTGCCTTTCCTTACTTTTGGAATAACTGTTGTTTTTCTGAGATACTGAACTTCTTTCTCTCCCCTCAAAATTGGTTCTTGAAATAATTCTTTCCTACTTATTTTTCAGCTTTAATAATTATGCCATACCTGCCCAAACAAAAAGGCATGCTTTTATTAGAATCTAGAGCATGAACCTCTAGTTTCTGCTATCCTGTGGGTAACAATATTAAACAAGGAAGAGCAGATGATAAAGCTGGTTTGGTCAGTCCCAAACTTTTCACCTTCTGCCTCTGCACGTGCAACACTGAGGGTCTCTACAGTGAGATGCCACCTGGAAGCACATGGTGAAAATCACTCAAAAATCCCACCATCCTTGCGCACTGCCCACGACGAAGATAAATAACACCAACACAAACCACCCACTCCTGGCCACAGGGACGCTGACAGAACCCAGCCAGCGATGCACAGCCCTTAATACAACTTGCTTTAAATCAGCACACATCTCAGCAGCGCCTTTCTCTGAATTAAGAACTTAATCTGTTGCAGCAATACCCCTCTGTGACCCTGCTATTCTGCTCACCCTGGTCAAGAGGTGCTTTTACTCCTCACAGTCCCTCATCCCCCCCCATAACTCACTCAACCCGCTCTCAGATCCCGCTCACACACTTCACACCCCCAGCCTCCTCAGAGATCTCAGGATAAGCTGTCGCTGAGGGACTCGAGCCCAGGGCTCCCCGCGAGTCCGCCCGAGCTGTTCCCACCTGCCAGCGGACCCTTCACCCCTCAGCCTCCAGCCACCTTCACCCCTCAGCCCCCCTCAGCGCCCTCGCTCCACTCACCTGCCTCAGCCGTCCCAGCGCTGTCAGCCACCCTCGCTTCCCTCAGCCCGGCTCACCCCTCAGCTCAGCCGGTCCTGTCCGGTCCCGTCCGTTCCCGCCCTCGCTCCCTCACCGGCTCGGCCGCCTCGCGCGCTTCCGCCTGTGAGGCGCCTTCCGGGCGGGCTGTGCGCGTGCGCGGGGCGGGAGCCTGGGAATCCCTCATGGATCCGCGGGGGGATGGTGAACCGGAGCCCTGGGAGGGCTGGGGATGTTCCCCTGGAGAGGAGGAGGCTCCGGGGAGACGTTAAAACCCCTTCCGGTGCCTAAAGAGGCTCCAGGAGAGCTGGAGAGGAACTTGGGACAAGGGCCTGGGAGGGACAGAAGAAGAGGGAATGGCTTCCCACTGCCAGAGGGCAGGGTTAGATGGGATATTGGGAAGGAATTCTTGGCTGTGAAGGTGGTGAGGAGCTGGGATGGAATTCCCAGAGAAGCTGTGGCTGCTGCATTGAAGGCCGGATTGGGCGGGACTTGGAGCAACCTGGAATGGTGGAAGGTGTCCCTACCTGTGGCAGGTGATGGGACTGGATGATCTTTAAGGTCCCTCCTAACCCAAACCATTCCATGATTCCATGGCACATGTAGTGCTTGCGTCTCCACAGTGACATTTCAGGGAAGTACAAGGATGCACTAATGGGTATTTTATTCAGGTGGTGAATCTGAGTGTGGATTCTTTTTCACAGAAGGAAGGGAGCAGCTAGAAGACTTTTTCCCAGGCCACTGGGAACAAGCTCCTCATCTCATCTCACCCCCTGCCATGGGCAGGGACACCTTCCTCCAGACCAGGGTGCTCCAAGCCCGGTCCAGCCTGGCCTTTCCTTCTGGCTGTGTGTCTAACTGAAATGAATAGAAAACTGAATATTTTTAAAACTAACACCACATACTGAGGTTTTCATGGCCAGACCTTCCATATGAGCTGCCAGCAGTGCTCTCCTTGAACCCCAGGACTGAAAGTTGTGATGGGTTTAAACACAAGTGCTACCAAATGAAAGTGTGGTCAAGAAGTGTCTGATTACTTGTAATAGAAATGTTGAAGTAACCAGAGATTATGGGAAACAAAATGATAATTTATTATTTTTTAGAAGCACATTTTTAAAAAAATAAACACTCTGAATATAATATTCCATAACATCAGAGGTGTTTCTTGATGTTCTTCCAGTGCGATAACATCTAGAATACTAATTTCCAGTATCCCAACCATTTTTGAGTGTAAGTTGCTTCGACATTCTGGTCCCTCCTACACCTGCCATTATTTCTGTCACTTGTGGTGTTACCTCAGGTGGGATAGTGTAAAGAGTGAAAAGTCTGAGGTCTTAAACTGATAAAGGTAAAAATCACACCTATCTTCTGTTTTACCAAGGCGTTTGGAGCCATAATCCTGTGGGAAAAGGCAGATTATACCCATCAAATTTTACACAGTTTATCTAATCTGTTGTACTCCATCACTTATACTGCTGCTAAGTAAAATGCTTCTATTTCAGGATATTGGTAGGATTTTAAGGGATATCTGGATATCATAACTCTGTAAAACAAGCATAATCCTAAAAACTCATCAACTACAAAGTAACTTGGAATACAGAGTTAAACCTTCTGAACCCACTGCAGCTGGAGCTGGTTTATCACACCGAAAACACGCGATGCAAAGTGAATTCCCAGCCTAAGCCTGGGGGAGAATCACCTGGGTAGATTCCTGTTTCAGTCCTCCCCTTTCAACCCCTCTCTCCTTTCCTTCTACTCTTCCCTCTAGGATGTTCCTTGCCCGGAATTCCCCAAACGGCGAGGCCGGGGAGCACAGCAGGGCTCAGCCACCCCCTGTCCGTGAGCGTTGCCTATGTGCTCCTACCGCAAAAAAATGAAGTTTTTCTGTTTTACCTTGCAGGTTACTCCTAATTAGTTTCTGGAGCTGCAATGGACGAGCAGGAGCCCACGGCCGCACATTCAAGTGCATTATTTCAATTAGCTGAGCGCTCTTTGTTGCAAGGTGAAATCATTCACTCCCCGAGAAAGCTTTTTTATTGAATGCTTTCTAAATACTTGCATTGGGCACGTCGCCTGGAATTGAGTCTCTGTCACTAGTGTTTCTGCGGTGACTTTGACCAGATCAATGACTGGAAAAGGCATTAAGGACACATTGATACCGCGGGGTAGGAGACGAGCGGGGTTTGGTGCTCAGGAGTAAAGAGAAACTGATAATGAGCAGATAAACGGCTTTTCTTAACCCTTGGCGTTCTCGAGAGGCTTCGGCAGCTTCGCTGCCTCTTCTACTCCACCCTGGCTTTCAGGCTTGATGTAAAGCCGAGCGATGGCAAGGCAAATATCTCCCAGGGATTCCATAAATTTGGAGTGAAATGCGGTCAGGATAATGAGAAAGTCTTTCCTGGGGCAGGCGGGGGGAAGAGCCTGCGGCCATAAAAAGTTCCAGCTCGTCAAGGATTTCGTTTCTGAGCGGAGCCGTGATGCAGGAGCGAGCGGGGAAACAAACTCCGGAGACGTTTTCATTGCATATTCACAATCTGACCTTTTATTCCGACGCCAGAACATCGGCCGTGATTTAGCGGGCACTGAGCCGGGCTGCTGGGAGCCACGCACCGACAGCCCGCTGGAGCCTCGGCTCTTTCCTATCCTTTCCCGAGCAAAAACAGGAATAAACGTGTTTGAAACCACTACCGGGGAGATGGAATTATTTTATTCTCCTGAAATACTAGGACTTAATAAAGTAATTAGAAATTATTGAGGGTTCGGGTTGTTTTCTTAAGTCCCTGCGATTCTCTGGGCTTTGGGGGACAGGAGCTTCCCCCGCCCGACCCGGGTACTTTCAGCCCGGGGAATGCTCTTAGCCCTCGGTAAAGTAGAGCGAGACATTTCATCCCTTCATGTGGAGGAGAGTCTGGGCCGTTTCCCTGTGTCCCGGCTTTTCCCATTTTGCTGAACCTCGAGAAACCCGGGATTTTATTGCACCTGGAGTTCAAGGACGCTCCCTCTCACACTTAGCCGTCTTAATAAAGTCACACACTGCCTGCTTCCTCAGCTTGCTTACCAAATCCTAGATTAATAAAGTTTACTTAGTTATCTAAATAGATCAAATGTCACATTTTAAATGGAAGGGGAAGGTTCTACCTTCCTGACCTATTTTTCATTTCTGATTTAGAAAAAGGCAAGATTAGCATGGATATTGCATTTTCAAGGACCTCGCCACTATTAAATAGACTGTTAAGTGCATTTTATGGCTGAAGAGTCTGTTCCCAGTTCAGTCTGGAAGACGTGCTAAGTTCATCTCTACCTGCTACATTGAACATTCACTGACTAAAATACTTCCTGTGGATGTAATACCTATGCTCTGTATCTTTTGAGCACATAACACTTTATGTTTTAGCATTGGTAACACGTAATTCAATAAAAGCCTCCGAAATAGAAGTGTTGTCTCCCAAGAAAACTGCACGCGGGTGTTTGGCCAGTTGCAGCGATTCCCGGCTCGGGGAAAAGGCACGACGGTGGGAAGGGAGCCTTCGGGGAGGGATGATGGGGATGCTCGCGGCTCCGAGCCGGGGCTTAAGCGGTCGCACATCAGTCGCCGCCCTGAGGCATGCCCGTTCCTGTGCCCAGATCCGCGGGGATGGGCAGCGCAACGTGCTCGCGGAGCTCGCTGTGATTCTAACCTTTCTAACACCAATAAGTTCCCCCTCGGAATGGCGAGACTGTTTTTCCTCCTCTCGGCCCGGGCTGAGCCTCCGGAGCAGGCGGGGACGGGCCCCGAGTGCGCGTCGGACACGAGGAAGAGTCCACAAAACTAGCCGAGCTGCCCCAGAAGGCAAAATCCCATCGAATTCCCTCGGGAACTGCACCCCTGCCCCAAACCCGCGGGCGGGAGAAAAAATCTCCACCCCCCGAAAAGCAAGACTTGTGTCTGTCCCGGAGTGGGAGACACCCGAGGGCCCCATGAAGGACAAGGGATGGCGCTTCCCAAATAGAAATGTTGGCCCCCCTTCCTTTGTCTCTGGCCCGGGACGCGAAGCCGGGGCCGGTGGGATAGGGAGCCGGGGAGCCGCATCGCCAGAGCCGGGGGGAGCGCTCGGAATCGGGCAGCTCTGGGATGTGCGGGGGGTGGGCCCTTAAATGACCCCGGTACCGCCGGCGCGGACCCAAACCAGTAACCCCAGAGGAACAGGGAGCCATGTCCCAAAGGGGTTCGATATCCCCGATGGATGATTTTCTCCGGCCACCTCCCGGCGGAACAGATCGAGAGGGAAGGTGTCCAATGGGCATCGCTCCCTTGGTGTCCCCGGACCGCTCCCGACGGTGTTTCCTCCGGGAAACCCGGCCTCAGTTCTGCCCTCCCGCAGCTCCGATCGCTACCCCGCCGGGAACACGGCTGTCCCGAGCCGGGGAACTGGGGACGGAGGGGGGTACCCCGAACGCTGACTCTCCTTACAGAGGAACAAGGTCCACGCGCGATAAATACATAATGTCCGCAAAAGATCTTTCCCTGCCTTTTCCAACGCTCGCCGCAGCCTTTCAACACCCATTAGCCCGTAACTTTGAGCCCCGCGCTCTGCCCAGGGACAGAGCATGCTGCTATAAATAGGCGGTGCTGGGAGATGGCAAAGCGGAGTGGGGACGAAAAGGGGACGCAACTCCCGCGGCCCCGCAGGGAAAGCGAGAGTTCTTCGGGAGTCCCACATCATCAGAGGAAATGGCCCTGATGAGCCCATATCGTCCCTTTTTCAACCAACGCGATGGTTTAGAGGATTAGGGCCAGATCCTATTGTACATTCCTTCCCCGGACGGAGAGAGCAGCGGGGCCGTAATTGTAATAAATAAGGGGGGAGAGTGTCAGCGGGGCGGGGGTGGTTCTGGGTAAACTCTCCGGGCTGCGAGGAGGGTCATTTTCGCGGTATTTCGGATCTAGTTACTTCCAACACACCCCAGGGACCGACGTGACACGACTTATACTAATGGGCATCTGTCACCGGCCGTGTCAAGTTGTGCCATATGCGTCGGACAAGTTTGTGGAAGGGAAAAGCAGAAAAAGAACAAGGAAAAGAGTTTCTGTGGTCTGGCTGAGGCCCATGGCTGAGGCAAGTTCTCCAGAACATGGTTTTCCGGGCTGCCCCCGGCCCGCCGCTCCCGGTCCGGCTATGGGGGCTGCACCCGCTCCTCTGGGCAGCACCGTGCGGGAAAGCCTCTCCCGTCCTGGCTGCAAAACTTCCCCTACTTGGGGACCGACATCTGGCACCCCCGGGACCACCGAGCCCCGCCTGTAGCTTCGTGCCGGTTCGGTGCCGTCCCGAGCGGCTTCGGACACCGGGGGTGCTCCCGGACCCCTGAAGTGCTCCCGGCTCCCCGGGGCGCTCCCGGCCCCGGGGACTGTGGGGGTGATCCCAGCCCCGAGTGATGCTCCGGGCTCCAGGGGATGCGGGATGCTCCCGGCCCCGGCGGTGCTCCCGGCCCCGGGGGGGGCGCGCCCGTTCCCGGCGGGTGCAGCGGGAGCTGCCGCGCCCCCCGCAGGCCCCGGTGCGCCACTGCAGCCCCGCGGCCACCGGGAACCCCCCCGCCCTCACGGCCTGGCCGCCGCTCACGGCCCCGCGGCTGCGGGACACGAGGGACCCGAGGATCCCGCAGGGAGGGGGCGGCTGGGCGGGGGTCTCACCGCGGTCCTTCCCCAACCCCGAGCCCTCCCGGTGCTGCGCGGCCCCGGGGGCCGCCGCCGCAGCCGCCCCTTCCCGGGAAAAGGCTTCTCCTGGCGGCCGTTGTCCTCGGCGATCGAGGGGAGACCGGGGGAGAGAAAGAGGGGACGGAGGGAACGGAGGTAGAAGCGGTTCCCGGTGGGAGGCAGCGGGAGGAAAGTTGCCGGTGCCGCCGCCGCCGGCGGGCAGATGCTGAGCCGAGGTATTGCTGCTATGTGGGGAAATATGAGCGAGTAATTTTATAAGTAACAAAGGCTGGGGAATGGAATGAGCCCCTGTTATCCGGTGTCCTCTGGAAGCCCTGGATCAGCAGCTTCTTGAGCCTCGCAGCGACTCCGGGCAGAGGCTCCTTCCTTTTTTCCCAGGGGATCCGCTAAATATAGAAATCCCCTCAATCGCAGAGATCACCCACCATTTGCTGTTTGTGTAAAACCGATTACCCAGACACAACTGTGAAACAACCTGCTCCCCTGACACTGCCACGCACCACCACATTCCGCTCCGCGGGGTTCCGCGGGGCCGTGGGCGCCCGTGCAGGGCCCCGCGTGTCCCCGCTCCCTCCAGGTTCTCCCTGTCCCTGGCAGATGATTAGCGAGTCCTTATTTATAAAGTTCAAACGATCTCATCACCGGGGCTGCTAGGTTTATTTTAGTCTATGTATGCGGAGGTATAAATATTTACTTAGGAAGAAATAATATTTACTGCTTACCAGAAAAGCAAGGACACTTTTATTTATATATTTATTTTAAATCCGCGGCTGCCAGCGGGTTGTTGGAAGGGAAATAAGCACCTGGTCCAGCTCCTCCCGCAGCCGAGCCTGCCGCATCCCGCATCCCGCCTGCATTTCATGCTGCCGATTTTCCTAACAAAGACATCGAATTATTTGGGCGGAAAAGCAAAATCCACGAAGGTTTTCAAAGGCGACAAAAAATGTCACGTTGTAAGAAGAAGATAATGAAGTACCAAACACTGACAGTGCACAGGAGAGACCGAGATCTCTCCAGGCTCGACATCACAAAGCGCTGCTTTAAATATTATAACGCTACATATTAATTCTCTCTCTCTCTTTTTTTTTTTTTTTCCATCTTGGCCGGCTCTTTACTTTAGCCCCGAAAATATACTTGAATTTGTTATTATTTTTTTTTAATTTTCACAGCTGCCGTTAAAGCTGAGTTATTGGAAATTAGCTGGGAAAGGCCGATTCCTTCCCGCGGGAAGAGCCGCTGCTTTTTAACAGCGATAATTTTCCCGATCGAAACGAAAGATCCGTGCTCGGACATCGCACGGGCACGGCTTGAATACAGATAATTTTTTTTCATATAAAATAAACAATAAACATTGCTTAAACCGACCCAACGTGTTTTATTTAAAACAATTTCCCTTATAATTAGCCCCGAACGCCGACCCAAAGCGTACCTATTCCAGCCGGGAATCCCGCAGTGCCGGAGCCAAAGTCAGGCCGAGAAAAATTTATATATTTAGGGAAACATCACGACGCGGTTGAGGGAGCTTCGGATCTGCACGGGAAGGCTGAATTTTGGAGGAATCGGTGTGATGGTTGCCCCGCCGCGGCGGCTGCTCCGGTAAGGAGCAGGGCCGGTGGCTTTCGCTGCGCGGCCGCGCAAAGCACTCCCCGAGCGGCGGGAGGTGCCGTGGGAAACCCACCCGCCCCGCACCGCACCGCGACCCGCGGAACCCAAACCTCCGCGGGGATGAAGAACCGGAGCTCCGCGGCTGCGCCCCACACGGTTCTCCCCGCTCCGCTGTTCTCCGCGGCCGCGCAGCCCGTCCTGGGCGGGGGGTCACAGAGGCGCCGCTCACACAGGGACGGGCAGAGCATTTTAAAAATTTATTTACAAAGTTGTGTACAACACGAAGGGATAACATTTAGAATACATATATTCATTCATATATAAACAGACTTCTATAATAGAATGACAGCGTTTTTCCTCCTTTTTTTTTTCTCCAAAATTCTCTCTCTTTTTTTTTTTGTTCGTTCTTTAATATTTAAAATTTCCCCCGCTTATTTTTTTATACAATTTCGTTTTCTCGTTTATTCGTTTATTTCGGATAAAACCGCTCGGAGCGCCGGAACCTTCAAAAAAAGTGAAAGTTCGCAGCTCCTTAATCGCGACCGTCATTTCGCCTCTTTAGAAAAATAAAAACCCCGAAAGCAACGTCAGTGATTTTTGATACAAATATGTACAAGCGGCGGTGCCCGGTGCCCGCTGCCGTCCAGAGCCCCGGCGGCCGCGGAGCCCCGAGGGGGCGGCCGGAACCCCCCGGAGCGATGCCCGTGGTTACCGCCCGGGGCTACTGCGCCGGCCACTTGGCCTGCACGGCGGCGGCGGGGGCTGCGGGTTGCAGAAACTGCCCCGCGATGATGTTGGTAGGCACGCTGAGGATGGGGGCGATGGCCGCGGTGGTCCTGGCCAGCGCCAGCGGCTGGTGGGCCATCAGGGCCGACTGCACGGTGACGGGCGGCCGCAGGAAAGTCTGTGCGCTGGCGGCCGAGCTGGCGGCCGGGACGCCGATGATGTTCTCGATGCTGAAGGACGGGCGGCTGCTGGGCTCCGACTTGACGATGGAGCCGGCGGCGCCCAGGCTGTTGAGCTGCAGCTGGAGGCTGGGGCTGAGCTGTGAGTTGAAGGCTTTGCGGCTGAGCTCGCTGGACGGCAGCAGCGGCACGGCGGGCGGCAGCATGGGCCCCACCGGGGGGATGTAGGGGTACTGCAGCGCGGCCGCGGCCGCCGCGGGATGCGTGTAGGCGCCGGGGTGCAGCCCGTAGGGACGGCCGTAGGGGCCGGCCAGGCCGTAGGCACCGAAGCCCTGCATCATGAGCGCCGTCTGGTCCCGCAGGTGCTCCTGCTGGTGCCGCTTGAAGCGCTTCCTGCGGCGGAGGAAGCTGCCGTTGTCGAACATGTCCTCGGACTGCGGGTCCAGCGTCCAGTAGTTGCCCTTGCCCGGGTTGCCGGGCTCCCGGGGGATCTTGACGAAGCAGTCGTTGAGGGAGAGGTTGTGGCGGATGCTGTTCTGCCAGGCGGGGAACTTCTCCCGGTAGTAGGGGAAGCGGTTGCTGATGAACTCGCAGATGCCGCTGAGCGTCAGCTTCTTCTGCGGGCTCTGCAGGATGGCCATGGTGATGAGGGC